>JAQIWH010000182.1:0-65306 GCA_034695005.1 Cryptops parisi
CCCGCAACGCAATCGATGGGAATCCAACGCTTCGCTGTCTCGACGAAAACCTGACATCAAAAATACAATAAAATAAATAAATAAAATGAAATGCAAAGAAATGCAATAAAATGAAATTATTCACAAGTCACTACCTCGATCCAAAAATCCATTCCAGGTTCTGAACGATACGATTCGTCGATTTCCTTTGACTTCGTTCTTGTTCTCGCTTCTTGAAAATAATAAAACTACATTAAACAGTGTGACATTTGTCATCATTTTCACATGTCCGCACGTAGTTTGTAATAAATTTTATATTTTTGAAAAATGTGTTTTATAATAAGTAATTTCCACGACTAAGGATATACCACAGGACTTTGGACATTTATAGCGCTTTCAGCACAAAACCATCCAAAGACAGTCGATAACTCTTGTAACCTACATAGACCCTATACAGGTTATCGACTGTCTTTTAAGGTTTTTTGAGCTATAATTATCCAAAGTGCCGCAGTATTACACTCTACAGGAAAAAAAAATATTATCCACGAATTACAGTGGCACCATCTAGTGATGTGAGATATAACCAGAAAATAAGATTCACTAATCAACATGAAAAATTACAACTATTTAAAATTCCATTATGTACTCAAAAAACCACAGATCATAAAACCACACATAAAATAATATATACAACACAATGAAATAAAGTGACGTACTCTGCGGTGTGTAGATTCGCTCACGAAGAAGTTCAAAATCGGAATCTTCGGAAAGTACTTCTTTGGAACTTCTGGCCGACACTTTCGCTGCTGCTGGTGATGATTTCTTATCTGCACAACATTCCAAATGAACAAACAAAAAATACTAATTAACCGTTAGATACTTTTAAAAATAGATAAACAACAAAAACAATACTCACTTCGAGTTTTACTTTTCGTGCGTTGAGCAGTTTCGCTTCTCGAGACTTCGATGTCCGAAAACTCGTCGTCGTCGTCAGAATCACCATCGACAATTGCTTTTTTGACGCATCTTCGGGTTCGTTGTGTTGACAACGACGCCGTCGATCGATCGACTTTAGCAGTTTCAGTTCTACTATCTTTTCTCTTCGTCATCACCGTTTTATCTTTTTTCGTCGTTGTCTTCGGTTTTGCACTCGAACAACTCGGCCGCTTCTTCTTCGTCGTTGGTTCAGATTTCACCGTCGATTTGTCGCCTTCGACATCTTCACCCTTTTTCTTCTTCACTTTGACGAGATCTTTAGCTTTCATACTCAACGGCTGCATCGACATGACGAACCTCGCGTCGAAGCCGATCGCTCGCAGAATGATCACAAGCCCCAAGACGTACGTTTCGTCGCTGGCGAAAACCCTGTTGTCGAACCCGTCGACAATCTGATGTTGAATGAAATCGTGACGGTCGTCTTTCACGAGACGGAATTCGCTCCGATAGCATTTCAATACGTCCCCGAGTTCTTTCGTCGTCGCCTTTTTGACTTTGACTTTACCCAAATCGCCGGTGAGCAACGACATTGCGAATCCGACGCTCACGTCGTTGTGACACAGACCGTTGACATAACGTGCGTGAGCGACGAGACACATCAAGTGAATTTTGTGCAAATTCAACTGCTTGTTCTTTTTGATGCGGTTGATGAAACGACGAAACTCGCCTTCGACGTCGGGTTGTCCGTGACGCCTCCTTTTTCCGACGACGTCCGCCTCGAGCGTGATCTCGACGCCTTCTTTCGGAATGATGGGTTCGCGTTGTTTCGTTTCAGCATCATCATCGTCATCATCACCGTCCGCGTCCAACACGTCTTCCCATTCCGACGCGCTCGACTCATCGTCCGTTTCCGTTTCCTTGGAGAGTTGATTCACAGCGATGGTTTTCATTTCCGTTTCGGATTCGGAATTACTCAAATTCCCAATTTCGACCGCCACGAGCGATGGACGAGGCTCGTCGACGACGTTAGAACTAGGATCTTTGCGGACTTCGGGTTTCTCTTTCTTCACTTTTTTCTTGGTCATTTTCTTCAATTTCACCGGCTTTTCGAAATCCGAATCGGTATCGGAATCATCGCGTTTCTTTCTCGTCGCCACGGTGAACTGAGCATTTTGCTTCCACCGACTCAACAGTTCGTCTTGTTCGCTTTTCGCCAATCCGTTGTTCGTTTTTTTAACCGGCACTTTTTTGTTTGACGACAATGTAGGCAACACCAAATTTTTCTGAGCAGTCGACATGCGACGTACGTTCGTTGGCTGCGTTTTACAATCCACTTCGCTATCCGAAGAAACCAACGACTTCAAACGAACCGAGGGCTTTGACATTGCGTTACCAAGACTAGTTTTCGTTGGCTTTTCGAATTCACTTACATCGTTAACTTTGACAACATTCTTCTGTTTGGTTGGTGAATCCTTCAGTTTGTTTGGCGAATGTTTGACTCTGTCCATATCACCAACTGATTTTCTGAAACTGAGTTTCCTCGACGGTTCGCTTTGACGTCTCTTTGATGACAAATCTTCACTGGTTTTCGACCGTAGCTCATCACTGGTTCGCTTTCGAGTCTTGGCTCCACCATTCACGACAACGTCCACCACTTGACCATCTTTGATTTTTCTCTTACGTGCGTTTCGCTCCACCGACTGCTTTTCAACTTCTCCACCGCTGAACGAATCGCATCTCGCATTACGACTCGTCGCCCGTTTTCTACCGCCGTCCGCCTTTTCAACGTTCCTTTTCGAATCGTTCGGCGACTTCTCCGTACTGGCGTTTCTCGACAACGTATTCCTCCTCTTTGACGCAACACCGTTACGATTCCTGGCTCCTGTTAAAAAATTTGAATATTAAATTCGCTTTGGTGATTCACGATTACCAGCGTTAACTGCGCCCGAATTTCTTACCGTCGACGTTTCGATTCGGTGTCCGAGCTTCGAAATCACCGTTGTTCGATTCAGCACGATTTTCACTTTTGCTTCTCGGTGTTTTGTTGACTGTACTTTGTTTTTCAAATTTCCTAGTCCTCGTGTCATCAACATTCTCGTCTATATTATTATTTTTCTTCAAATAAACTCCTTCACTTTTAGTTCTCTTTCTTCGTGGTGGCATGTTTCAGTGTGAAGCATATAATTACATCTGCCTATAATTGTATAAAATTGTATACTATGTTATGATTTAATTGATTTAACCCGAACCACAGTGGAGGCGGCCTTATCTTTTGGTTACATAACAACACCACTCAAACAAAGACATTAACTATTTACTTAATATATACTCACAGAATCATAAACTTTAACTATATCACTTAACGTATAATAGTTTTTAAGTCATGAAATTAATTCATGATCGACACATCAATTCAAATATTACGCGAAATATATACCTACAGTAAGTACGTATATTCAAAACAGTCGAACTCGCACATGGACTTTTTCACGAAAAAATCTAACAACGGTAAACCGCAACACAATTCCACCAATCAAAGCCCAAAATACTAAACGATGGAAACAACAGCCATATATAACGCCGCCTCTGATTGGAGAATGTTGTTTTGAAATAGTAATCTCATCAAGAGAAACAAACGTCAAATCCACCTACCAATCACAAATCAACATCAATAGAGCTCTG
This sequence comes from Cryptops parisi, assembly GCA_034695005.1. NCBI lineage: Eukaryota > Metazoa > Arthropoda > Chilopoda > Scolopendromorpha > Cryptopidae > Cryptops > Cryptops parisi. The sequence continues at coordinate 3,598 of JAQIWH010000182.1, forward strand.
TCAATATTGATGTACGGTGATCGCTGATTGGTGGAAATGAGTTTACTACTGTCAACAGTTAATAAACTACAATTTTTTTTTAATAAAAATTAATATTAATATTTAAAAAATTAATTAATTAAAAATCATTAATGTAACATCACTTCTAATCAATAAAAAATAAATATTAGTTAAAAAACTTATTTAAAAAACTTGTTTTAAATTATATACATAACTATTGAATTTTTAATACATTAGTCATTGAACTTACATAACAAATTTTTCTTAAAATTAACTTTACAAAGTTAATGCTAAAATACCTACAACTGTAAAAAAAATATACGGACACCCTGTATTATATCCAACAAATTATGCATTAAATTCCACAGCCCAAAAGTTTACAAAATCATTCTTATTAAAATATTTTATTCCATAGAAAAAATTATCACACAAACTCCAATTTACATTAAAAATTATATACAATTATTATTATTATTTTTTAGGCAAATTTTTTATATACACATCCAAAAAAAAAACAACAACAATAAAAATTATGTATATCAGCCTAGCATAAATAGCATCGCAGCAACATCGCTGCGTAATTCTTAATATATAAAAATAAAATATGTACAAAAAATTTACAATTCGAAAACCCCAGTTTAGAAAATGATCGCATCACTAAAAATAACAAACCATTCGATTCGGTCCGTTTATAGGTATAAAACAAAAGTCTTGACAAAACGATGTTTAAACATCCGTGAATGCCAAGTATTCTTTTCTGGGCGAGCAATCGACGTTCGATTCCGCAAAATCCATACTCGATTCCAATGAATCCATACACGTTCTACAGTCGACATCGTCGCACATGGTCGACATGGAGTCCAACCTCGTGTAGAGTTCTTCCATGTTGTCGGCGTTGAGTCCGATGGACGTCTCGTCCCAGTCCAGGTTACGGTTGACTTCGTTCTCGTCGGGACTGAGTACGGCACCGACGTCGGGGTCGGTGGCGTCGTAGATGGACGTCACTTTCACTTGGTTGTTCTCGTCCAAGTAGTAGTACGCCATGATGGCGTCCTGCTGTTTGGTGACCTGCAGCATCTGGTCGAACGTGTCCGACATGTGATCCCCGCACACCGAGTCGCAGTCTTTGATGACGGTGGGATCGAGCGTGAGAGCGGCGTTGGCCAGGTCGACCGCTTTCTCCTCCAAGCGGTCGGCGTCCATCGCTTTGGTCAGCGGCTTCGAGCTGCTGGCGGGGATGCCGGCGACGTCGACCGTGAACCCGAAATTCATACCGCTCGACCGCCTCGAACTGGCGTTGCTGTGCTGTTTGTCTCGATGGGGACACATGCTTCCCCAGTCGCCCGACCGCGGTCTCAAACTGCGACTGGAATGAGTGGAATAGGCGGCCGAACCGCGACGACTCACAGGAGCCGACTGAAGACCTCTGGAGAGGGACCTTGGCGACGCTCCGTCGGCGAAGTCGTACTCGGTCACTGACAACTGACAGTTAAACCTAGAAATAAAAGTAGGCGTTTAATAAACGAAACAACAAAAATAACTATGTTCATCTCAAGAACCATATTAACAAAAAAAAAATCAATTTACTTTGCACATATAAGACGGTTGTCTTTGTTCCATTTGTGCACGGCGTTCTTGATGTACCGAATCAGCCACGCAGACAACACGTTCAAGTCTTGTCCGAGCTTCGGGAGCATTTCCCTGAACCTGGCGTAAGCGGCCTGGACGATGTCGACCGGCAGAATGTACGGAATGGTGAGGATGGACAGAACGCGGATCGTTTTGTTTTTGAACACCCAGTTGACTAAGCCGTTGTTCATTGCCAACGTAGCTTCTTCCAAGACTTGAAAAGAAAAGAAAACAAACAGTTAATAACAACGTCGACAAGTCGACGTTTTGCACACGCACGCCCACGTTCCCTTTACTCACCATTGACGACAGCTTCTGGAAGATCGTCCGACAGCGCCGCCATCTCTTTTGCCACACGACATTCCTCACACCCGTACTCCTGCTCTACGTCCGTCGCCAACTCTAACTCCTCCTCCTCGTCGTCGTCGTCATCTTTGATTTCCAATACCGAGTTAACCGCAATGCACCGCGTGCAGGCAATCAAATCTACGATAATTAAAAAATTAATCAAAAAACGTAATTCCTTACCCTGATAAATATCAATTATCACCAGTGATATTTCTTATAAATCATTTTTTAACCTTACTGATAAAAAAAAACTTTTTTTTTTTTAACACTGACGTTTCACTTCCCTCTTACAGGCTTCGTCAGGTTAAGAAAAAAAGGTAGGACAAAAGGAAAGAGAAAAAACAAGTCAGGTGAAATGTTTACACAGGTTGTGTAAAAAAGTTCACCTGTTCTCTTTTCCAGCCTTTCTTTCTTACCTGATGAAACCACTAGGAGGAAGACGAAACATCATGCAAATGTAAAAAACCATCAAAACACTACCCAATCAGTAAAGTGAAAATAATTCCCTTTAAGTTCTAAATACATTTTAATGCCAAACTAGAAAAAAATTATACTCACTATTTGTCAACAAGTATCTTAACGCATCATCGAAACCCTGCTTGCACATTTCGCTCAAGATTTCGGGATGGGGCGGGAACAGAATTCGCATCAAGCGATACATGTTTTGTGGAGAAAGCTGTACGAAAAAATAAATAAATCAGTAAATCCCCCAAAAAAAAATCGATTTACAAAATTATTTGCAAAAAAATCCAAACTCACCTCGATACTCGTATTGGCAAAATTGACTTGGAACAAATTGTAACTATTGTCTCGCGGACAGATATCGCTCTCCCCGCAAAATGGCGACACGGTCACGGTGTTTTCGTCGAGAATTGGCAAATTGTTGCTGTAACAGCCATCGATGTATCGCTAAATTAAAAAAAAACAAAAAAACATCCAATTAAAAATTAAAATGAGAACTGATTAAATGAGAACTGATTGAGCAAGTTAATTGCTCAAAAGCATTCCGCCATTAAAAAGCCGTTCAAAGGGGTTGACCAATTAATCAAAAGCATTGCACATCGCAACACGAGATGATGAACTTTATTCCCCTCAAAAGGAAAATGGCCATAGATAATAACTGATTGTAAAAATATAAAAGTATATTAATGAAATTGTCATAGGAACACACTATGTGTACATGGAAACTTTATTTTATCGTAAATTGAATGCGGATGCTATTTGGATGAAGATAATGAAGCCAATTCAAACGTTATCAGGTGTAACAACAACGATCACATAGATTATGCAATTTGTTTCACCAAATACATAATAATACAAAAAATTTACATTTAGTTTCTCCATGTTTTCAGTTTAATAGGAACGTGAAAACGTGCTTCTCACAATGAGCACGTTTTCAATGAATCACTTAAAAATTAGCTATAGGCTATAGGTTGAGTCGATTTGCTTGAAAACATGCTTTTCATGTTTCAGATGGTGCGAACATGTATGAAATGTGCGATAATGTGAAAATGTGCAAAAAAATGTGCATAAAAAGTTCACGATGTAATAAATTGCTTGAAATTGAATTACACGACATTAAAAATTAATTAAATACACGACGTAATAAATTAAATTAAATGACGCGACGTAATGAATTTAAAATAAAAATCGTAATCAAACACACGCCACCGTGTAATTAGTGTAAAGTATTAAACGATGTAGAAAATGTCAAACTATACTTACAACATCTTTGAATTTTTCAGGTACAAATCCGGAAAACAATGGAATAAAACTACTGCATAAGAGTGCCTGCAAAAAATAAATAAAATAAAATTATTATATTTATTTATTTTGTATCAATTTTTTTTTTTTTACACTTTGCTAGAAACGTCAATGAAAATCATCCAAAAGTCATGACATAAAAGTCATGACAATAAATGAATTTGTCATTTCACACGTTTTAAAACTTTTTAAGGTAATCCACATACTAGAGCTTTTTAAAGTATACTAGTTGAAAAACCCGTGCTTCACACAAGTGTAAAAGTAACTTAACACTATTTATCATTTCACACGTTTCTCGACATTTTTTTTTTGTCTTTCCACACAACAGTTAAGTGCTGAAAGCTTGAATGATAATAATCAAAAAAATATTTGTCATCATGGCAAAAAAACAAAATCAAGATTTCGGTTGCCCAAAATCTTCATCGGCGATAAACATGACTCTTTCAAACTGCGGTCATCCAGCTATTGATAGCCTTGTTAATTAAAAACAAGCTATCCAGTTAAATTGATAAGAACCGAAAAACAAACAAAAATCGCATCAACCGTTTGGTTTTACTAAATCCATCTACATCCATACATATAAAAAATAAAAATTTGAAAGAGAAAAAATAAAAAACCAAGTTTTAATCTTTCGTTTTAAAAAACTTTCGCAAGTTGAATGCACACTTGATAAAATTTCAAATAATCGGATATTTGCTCGTCTCTTCGGTTTCTCAAAACACGATCGACGATACGATCCGACAAGTCCGCAGAACTCTTAGTTATCATCAGTGCAATAGCCAAATATAATTTTTCAACCAATCGTTTGAAAATAACAACAACCAAAAGTACCAATTGTAAAAAATTTCCAGAGACTTCCAAAAAAAGCAAAAAAATTTCCTAATTTTGTGTAATAAAAGCGTTGCCTAGTCGCCGCAAAGTACCGGTAAGCTGAATTTGAGCCAAAATGGCTGCAAAAATATAAAACAACCATCCATTCCGAACAGAACAGCAAAAACAACAGTTGGATGGGTTACGAGCCAAAATGGCTGTCAAATTTAAAACTTGGCAACCATTTACTATTTACACTAAAAAACGTGAACGTCGTATTCGGAAGCTAGAAAACTTGCAAAACTTTCCACTGTTTGAAGCAAATCTCAGCTTCGGCTGTAAACAGTTTTCTAAATATAGGCTATAGTATACTGTATACATTAAAAAAAAAGAAAAATCAAAAAATTAAAACGAGATAAAGTTGGTAGCACGATAACCTAAACCTAACAGCACGTGCTGTTGAAATAAATAAATATAATGTATATGTTACTGGCAATGTATAGAATCAAGGCAATCTATAAAATGCCTAGCCCGTTTTGAAAATTACAAAATAATAGAGTTTAGGTTTAAATTTAAGCCTAAATTTAGGCTTAATTCGTTTTAGAGTAAATGTATTAATCTAAACAGTTCTATAAAGGGTGTTATATTTCTTATTTTGCCAAAAGAGGCAAGGCGTTCTATACATTGCCAGTAACCATATATAACAGTGCTGTAATTCGGAATAACAGTTGACCCACCCTGTACGGTTTACGATTATCGAGGTCTTTGACGTATTCTCGGGGGCGTACGATTGCCCGTTGTTATTTCACCCATAACGTATCGTATGGTCTAACCTCAATTAACCTTTTGCGACTATTAAAAAATAAACTGTTGATGAGTTTGATAAGATCCATAAATTTAAAGCTCCAATCGTGAATAAATTGAAAAAAAAAAGAAGAGTTTCATCGGCGACATTGCGTTGGTGGTGACACAAAATGGTAAAGCTCGGTGAATGTAAAGCTATTCACGACAAGGAAAATATATGTATGATAATTTGATCATAAATCCACTTAACATCAATGTCAAGTTGTCGTTAGGTAAACAGATTCAGTTTGGCAACTGCGAAAATCTTTGAAAACAACGAATCTGAACACAAAATGTCTGCAAAAAACACATCCAGTAAGACTATAGAAAATACCGAAAACAGATTTCTTGTTAATATCAAAACAGCAGATCTCAACACAAAATGTCTGCAAAATCACTTTAAATGAAAAATGAATTCAAATTTCTTACTTTAAAAATAGGAAATAACCAAAAAAAAATAATATTAAATTTTGTAATTAAAAATTAAAGTTGGTTATCTATAAACATGAATTGTCAATCAGACATCTTTTGCAATCATTGTACCAACACGCACGAGAAGCCTTCTTCGGAAAGTGAAATGGTAAAAAAATAAAATGGGTCAAATTTTTTACTGACCTCATAAAACGTTCATCTACATTTATATTATATTAAGTATATAATATGAAAAAAAACATTCGTATTATATTATCCGAAGCCAGTGATTATTGTTTGTATATCTATCATTGTGATTTTAAAGGTCAAAGTCTGCTTCATCCAGGCCAGATAGAGAAATATGCTCATTGACATGTCGGATGTAAAATATGACATTCGCTCTTTAAAAACGACAAAAAAAAAAAAATTGTCATCAGTATATCCATGTCAACATGATTCACGACTCCAGTATGCGGTGAAAAAAAATAATCTTGATAACATACATTAAAAAAAATATATATAATAAAATTAATTGATATTATAACACCTGTTATCGCAGATCCTGGGATCAAACTCCTAGAGTCCCAGACCATACGTACGCTTTTTGGACTTTATAATGTCGAGAATCGGGTAATTGTTTGTTCGATTATGAATCACACACCTTATGGTTGACCTCTAAAACTACAAGAGATAGTCTAATCGTTATCCGCCTAGTTATACCTGTATTAGTTCCTCTTTGGAATCGAACTGTGACAAAATGACGTTCTGGCCGTCCGGGATCCTCGTGACCGACACGAACAATCGTCCCGAACAAATTTTGTGAGCATCTTCGGGCATGATCTGGTCCAGGCGTTCGCGTAACTTGCGTACGATGTTGAATTTCGGGTTGAAGGGTCCCAACGTGAATTTTCGAGCATCGATCGCAATCTTCAGAATATCACTCGTGACTTGGCCTGCCAAACAAAAAATGAATAAATTAATAAATTAAAAAACCTGATTAATATATATATATCGCCAACATTTATCCTCCGCTTGTTTCAAAATGTCCATCTTTTCATGTAGCAAAAGATGATGGAGATGTCAAATTTGTTCACATTCACCATAGTGTGCCATTCTCAGAAATGGTAGTCTAGTCGTTTCATTCATGGTCAAATTTTAAATGCATACATAACATCGATATTGAGAATTTTAAGAACACTTATAAATTTTAGTTATATAGATATTTAGTTATACTGTTACAATCGAGCATCCATACAACAAATTTGAATGGTGCATGTATAATCATAATCACTAATTGTGTTCCAAGTTGAAGAGATAAATTGGTTACTTTCATACCAACGCATTATGTTGGTATGCCCGTCAACAATGACCGAAAAGCTTTCGATTGTTTTAACTCATGTTGGCAACATGAAGCCTAGCTGTATGCCCGCCAACAATGAAGAGAAAACTTCTGTTTGTTTCTTCAACTCCTGTTGCTTAGCAATGAAAGAGATATACACACACAGGGGTTGGTAAAGGATATAGTCAACTAGAATAAGACCCGTGCTGTAGCACGTGGGCATGAACTAGGGGTTCTGGGTTAGTAATAGAAACTTTAAATTCATAACTACAAAATTAACACTTTTCAACGTTCACAACTAATCAACTCAATCTACAATGACAGGGCGTTTATTATGACACATACATTCACAGATCTGACTCATTATCATTATTATTATTATTATAAATACAAGTACTATACTTTTAAGTTAGTTCTATGATGACTTATTTTGGATATACAGAATATCTTTTTCGCATTTTATTTGGTAATATTGCATATTTTAGTTCTATGATCACTCATTCTTGTATTTACAAATACCATTTCTAAACAAATAAAATGGTCATCATGTTACATCACTCTCTTTTCGACGATGAAAATCCACACAACTCGGTGTGACTTTCACGATTTCAAATTAATCACCACGTTTAACAAAACTTATATAAAAAAAAACACACAAAAAATTCCCATTGTGATTCCGGTTATCAACAGCCCCAAACCAGGTGAAACCAGTGGATTAGATGACGAAAACACTTGATTAAATAATAATCTGAATCAACACGTTGAATGACCAAAAAATCGAATGGTGTCAACTCTTATATTTATCTGGATAAGAGGTTCATTCCACTTTTGTCAAAAACATTTTTACGATGATGATATTGCAGCAGCACTGAAAGACAAGTTTTTATCATCATCTTTATTGGCTATCGGAGAAACCATTTTATCAAAAGTTTATTTTATAGATCGTTAGTCACACGATTCATAAAATAAGACTATTTTGAAAATTTTTTCACCATGATTTCATCACTGGACTTTGTGTGATAAAATAAAATAAAATAAAATAAAAAATCCTATCTAATTCAATGCTTTTATACTTTTTCACACGTGAAAGACATTTACCCAAGATTTTTGTACTGACAAAAAATATGTTACGTAGCGTTAATTTCAAATGTCGTACAAAAAACAATGATTCGAATCAATGCAAATCTCAAAATTTTAAATACAGGATGCGATCATGTGGTGTAATTGTATTTCCAAGGCCCTTTGTTTACGAATAAATTCAATTCGAAAACAACATAACAAATGATTATTCATCCTTCATGTATAATTCATGACCACAGTACGATTTTTTTATACATATATATATTTGCGATATAAGAATTTCTTTGTAACGTAATGACAAGATACGGCGTATCGAGATTGCACCTAGAGCGATAGTACCTAACGCAATTACCTGATAACATAGAAAACTACGTGTGCTAAAGTATAGGCAAATTACACTTTTATATGTATACTCTGCATATATAAATATATTTAATTTAATTTAAAATATTTTATATTTTATTATTTTAATTCTATTTATTTTATCATATAAAAATAGATAAAATTTTAATTTTAATGTTTTTTGTACATGTATGTACAAATATCTTGTACACAAATTATGTATTATGTACTTCTAGAGTTTAACCGGATAAATGTTACAAAATATAAAATTGTCAAACTACAAAATATTTAATTTTGAAACATAAAAAATAAATTAAATTCTAGTTTTAAAATATACAAAAAAAATGATACATTTTAATTTTAAAATATTAAAAAAATTTACTTTTTGATTTTAAAATATATATATAAAAAACTTAATTTTTAATTTTTAAATATTAAAAAATAGTACTATATTTTAAAACATGAAACAAAAAATTGTACATTTTAACTTTACAATATAAAAATAATTGTACACTTAATTTTAAGATATATAAAAAAAATCATTTTAATTTTAAAATATATATAAAAAAATATTTTTAAAATATATAAAATAATAAATTTTAAATTAAATTAAAAATAATACATTTTAATTTTAAAATATAAAAAAAAATTGTACATTTTAACTTTAAAATATACAATAACAAAAGTAGGCTACATTCCAATTTTGAAATATATAAAAAAAATTATTTTTATATTAAAATATAAAAAAAAAATATAAAACTTATTTAATTTTTAAAATTGTTTAGTAAATTCTAAATTTCAGAAGAACTTCAACTTATTTTATAATAAGTCTTTACGACGACTTTTTTTGTGATGGAAGATTCGTCCTGTCATTACTTATTTTACAAAACAAAAAATATAATTTATCAAAATTAAATAATATAATATACATGTACTGTATATAAAAATAAACATACAATTAAGAAATCACTCCAAATAGTATACTTACTTACTTATTATTATATTAGTATTACTTCACTAAAAATTTTAACTAAATTTCGAATAGTATACAATATGAATGAAAAGTGTTTAAACGTAATATAAAGACAGGACAAATCCACATATTAAATAAAAACCAAATCTTAGCACTAGAGAAAGGGCATATCCACACATTATTTAAAAACAAAATCATCTGTTGCAAGAAGTGTACATTAAAAAGCACTCGACACCGCGCGTGTCAAGGTCAGTCGCCTGTCCACTTTGAACTACACCAATATCAACAATTGTCATTTTCACTTTTCGACACCGATTAGTTCTAAACAAAAAACTAAAACGAGTGAATATTAAAAAGGAACTTACTCATGGAACAGCCGCAAATCAAACTGGCAGCAGCCATAGCTCCTGCAGACGCTCCCGAAATTTTGTTCACCAACACATCGGGCAGATATTTAGCGAAACAACTGGCAACCCCGGCATGATAAATGCCAAGGAATCCACAGCCAGCGAACGACAGATTCATGATGGACGACGACGGACGATATTCACTTTCGGTGTTGTTGTTGTCAAAACCCAACAGCATTCGCACGAGACCAAAAATATAACAGCCGACAAAACAAACTCGACGCGAAAAACACAACCATTCAATAAAGCTGCCCACCAAAAAGTCTGCGCTTAAATACTCGACGAATCTGTTCACGTGAAGCTGCGCTGGCCTCCGATTCTGACCAATCCGAATCGCCCATTATGACCCATCGACGAATCGGATGATGTTTTAATCGAGAAAGCGTGTTATCCACGCCGTTTTATCTGATGATGAAGAGTTTTTATCATAGACAGAATAAAATGATTGAAAAAGCGTCATGAATTTATATATTTATATATATATATATGTATAAAATGATAATAAAAATATACATCATAAAATATTATTATTATTGCATCTTGTCAACGTAATACTATTTTTTTATGATACTATTTTTTTATGATTAATAATTTTGATCCTGAATTATTAATAATAAACAATTGAAAAAGCCTCTCGGTAGGAAACGAAACGTCGCAGTGTGTGTGTGTGGAAGAGTGTATGCTAACTAAAGAAACAACTTTTAATGTTTTATTTAATATTTTTAGCATGTTGTTAAAGAGAATGTGCTAAAATTTAAACTATTAATATAATAACCAAAGATTAATTAATATAATATTAATTAATATAACTCTGCATCACTACAAAACATGTGACAAGAAAATAAAAATTATCAATTAAAAAAATAACAAACAAAAAATTAATTATAACAAAGTTGTAAAGGAGCTCCCTGAATACAAAAACCAAACGTAGCATAAAGACAGGACAAATCCACAGTTATTCTTTAAGACAGGCAGGATTTTCCATTGCAAATTAATAAATACAATCTCATGGCTTAAACCTAATTTACTAATTATTTATATTCAACACTTATTTTATGTTATTAAAAAATAATTATTAACGTATTATATAAATCAATAAATAACAAAATAATAATAAAAACTATAAATTTTAATACTACCAGCGCCACTTCTCATCAAAACGCCACACTATTTATATAGCTGAATAAATTTTCTTTTTGTAAACAACATGGAAGCAAACAGTGAGAATATTGGTTAGTTAACTATTGTGTGATAATTAACTGTTGAAGCTAATTTTATATATTAAATTTTTCAAAAATTTGTTTCAAATACATGTACTAATTTTAAAATATTTAATGTTTTAAATCTCAAATTTCTATACATAAAACTAGTTTTTTTGTACATCATAATATTACGCAAAAGTTTCTGTAAAATTATATTTATAAATATAGAAAAATAAATATAATTTGATCTAGTTGCCTATGTCTTTTATTTTTATAGTTTTAATATTACCACAGTTATCAGTATAGAGGTGTACGCTATTTATGTGTTAAAATATGCATACACTATGCATAACATAACCTATGTATTAAAAGCCTACAAAATTCATTATATTAAGTGTAATATGTAAAATTTAATATCTAAAAATGTAATTTCTAACATTTAAAAACTCCCATTTTGTTGGACGCATTTTTTCATGTCGTTAAAGCGAACAACGGCCAGGCTCGGAACGACGCGTTTTTCGCTTCCAACGTCGACGATGATCGGAATCCATCGCCGCCTCCCGAACTCGACGACAACGAAGACGCCATGGGCGATATCATACCAAATACGTTGGTCAGAAAAGAATGGGTTTTGGAAACGTTGATGCACGCCCTGAAAGTAACTATTGTGCACTTGCACACACAACGCCCGTGTTACAGCACGGGATTACTACTTTTCAAGTATACACATAGTAACTCTAACCTAACGATGCAACCGTCGTATAAGTTACCAAGGCTGATTCTTGTTTATCGTAATATTTCGAAACGCCGAGTACATGTGTCGGTTTTGTAACGCCAAGGCGTTACGCAAAATTAATCGCTATTTTTAAACGGTTTGGGTTTTACAAAAACCGTCCAATGTTGGTTGCATATGAAATGTATTAAACGTTGATAGTAATGGAAGGAGGAAAAATTGGCCGTACATTGAAGAGGGAAGCGTCGTTTGGTTATCAACAACGTTCAATATCGTATGACCACTTTGTAATCTTACACGTGCTGTTTATCATCAATTTTAATGAAATTTCAGAAAATGCACCCGATAAAGTTTTCATCCTAACCAAAAAAAAAAATTATACAGGGTGCAACTAAAAATATACATAAACATAGTTTCATCATGTACACAGTTTTTACATCAAAAGTCACAAAAATAAGATTCAGCAACGATATGAACGCTAATGCATTTTCAAATCTTGGTTTCACCCTGTATATATTATGTGTTGTTTTGTTTTTTTGTTGAAAGATTCGTATTTTCATTTAAGGAGGTGAAAGACGACGCCAAACACGATGACGAAGAGAACGCCAAGGATAAAAAATACAGCAATTTCGTCGACCTCGATAAGCAAGTCGAAGATGAAATCTGCAAACTCTGGGACATGTCGATGGATGCTGTGAGTTTATAACATAAAATAAAATTTAATTACAAATATAAATATTAATAATATTTGTTATATATAAAAATATATATCATTGTTAAATATTAAATCTATAGGCTGTTGCGGAATATCTGATGAGCATGGGCGTCCCTGACATTTTGCTGAGCATCATTTCCAAGAGCAATGCCCCGCGACTTACCGTACGTCAACAACAAACTAGTTCTCACTATTAAAAATAATAATTAAATTATTTTAAAAATTAATTAATTTTAAAATTTCATAAGTAATTAAAATCCAATTATCGTGTTTACTTGACATCGTAGGAAATTTGTCTCGGAATCGTTGGTAACCTGGCGTGCAATTTCGAGTACTGCAATTCAATATCCGACAGTGATGACCTGATGTAAGTCATACAAATTTTATACATATATATATTTATATATATCCACCATTTTATAAAACATGTCGCATTTTGTAACATTTCTTGATAACATTTTTATTACTTAATATTTATTTATTAATTAATTAATATTTTTTAATTAAGCATGACGATCATTTCGCTGTTGGATTACCCCGATCCGCAAACGCTGGTGCAAGTGATTAGGTAAACAGAAAATGTATATATATATGTATGTATGTTCTTTGTATATAAACAGTGATAGCGTTCATAAATTTTATCGCTGTTTCGATCTAGTGTGAACCGGTAGAAAAACAGTGATAAAATACATAAAACCGGTGACGCCAAATGATTTGCCTTGGAAAGGCAAAGGCATTGTGCCCGCGTTTTAATCATATCACGCACGGAAATCTAATCTCGCATTCTTTCTTTCTTTCTGAGAGAGTGATTACATCACTGTCTTTTTATCATCGTTTCGATTCCCAAACCAAGCATCGGATGTTTTTCGATTTGTCACCATCATCGTCGTCCGATTTTCCGTTTAAAAGCACACAAAAAATAAAGTGACAAATTTGGAAATCGTGGGCGGAATATTTTTGTAAACTTTCCGACCTTACGCAGAAAAAAACAAACAATAATATATACAAGGTGTCCCAAAAATCACACTCTAGGTACTTGTAAAGATAGTTTACACACATTATATGTGTTATCGGCATTGTATAGAATGCCCAGCTGATTTTGAGAATGTATGAAATAACATCTGGTATATGACTAGTTTAGTTAACCACATCTTTTAAAAAATAATTTTTTTTTATTGGGTATACAGGGTGTCTGAAAATTATCTTCACAAAGTTGAGTATTGAAGCTTTAAAGATAATTTTTGGACACCCTGTATAGGTCAGCTTATGTACAAACAACACGTTTGATGTTTGTTTTTAATACAATGGTTGAAAACTAATAAAAATGATCAACGTCAAACCAAAACCTACATATACAGGGTGTCCGATAATTTTCTTTACGAGGTGGTTTAGTATTGAAGCTGTAAAGTCAATTTTCGAACACCCTGTATATGTATGACACATTTTTGCATTTTCAATGTTAAGATTTTGTGTGTATTTAAAAATTAAAATTTAAACAGAAATCATAAACAAAAAACATATATACAGGGTGTTGAAACAAAATCACCGTAGGTAGTCAATTATTCAAGTTGCAAGATAATATTTGGACACCCTGTATATGTATCTATGACAGATTTTAGATTTATTGCTATATTTAAAATTCGAAACAAAATAAACACATATACAGGGTGTCTGAAATTTACCTTTATGATTGTAGGTAGTCAGTTATTAAAAGTTACAAGATAATTTTCGGACACCCTGTATCTCCTCAAACCCATACGTTCAATATTTCCAGCACAAAATAGTTAGAAAATAATGAGGTTGAAGGTGTGTTATTTAAAATGCTAGTTAAATAATTAAAACTATGACACCCATTTTTAACGAAACACCAATAATTATAAATATATACAGGGTGCCACGCGCTAATGACAGTTTATAGTACACAGCGTTAATTTAAAAAAAAACTTTATCGTAAACACGAAACTGAGTTCATCCGTTCGTATTTTACAAACAAAAATTTACAAGTAAAAAATAATATTAATAAATAATAATAATAATAATAAATAATACATAATGTTGTATTATATCTAACGGGTTATGTTACTCGTTAAAGGACAATTTTGTTTATCTCTCATGTAAATATATATTTAATAATGACATAGATAATGATGATAAGTTTGAAAGTGAAAACCAGTGACCTTTGCGGAAAAATCTTATCGTATATGTGCAAAAAAATTGAAACGGAAGATTATTATTCTTCTCGATTTTACGTAACGTCGTTTCGGAAAAGTTATAAGTACGTATTTGCTTTCACGATAAAAAACGTGGGCAAAACATGTATATTGATTTACTAATGAGACGCATGCCTGAAAAAAAAAAAATATATTTTTACGAAAAATCATATCGACGCCTTTCACATTCAATTCCATTATAATAATTAAACTGGGTGTTATTTTTTTTTGTACGTCGTACATTTTTAATTACATCGACTTCGCGAGACAAAAATTTCTCGTTGGTCGTCGTGAAACAAAAAATGTGTAAAGTTTTTCAAAATGACGATAAAAATGTGAAAGTGTGTTGATCGTGATTTCTAATCTTGATTACTGAAGTGTGTATGTGTGGGAAACAAGTTTCAGAGAGGAGGATTAATCGGTGGATTTGTAACAGATTAGATTACGGGAATTTGTCAACCGAGAAAAGTGCGATGACAAAAATCAAGTTTTTTCCTGATTAACGAAAAATAGTTAGGTTGTTCAACTCGCACGTACGGGGTGTCACCGAAAGGTCCAGTCGAATTTATTTTCAACCATCGTAAACGAAGCGATCGAAAGTCCACATAAACATGGGTCCGGAAATGCACACTCGTGTACATAGCTATGTACACTTTTCCGGACACATGTTTATATGGACTTTTTTGCTTTGTTTTGATGCGTAGCATCTGTGGTTAAAATTTTTTGACTCTTTTAGGAACACCCTGTATTATTTTCATTTTACTTTTAATTTATATGATTTTGGTTATTTGTAGGATATTGAACATCGGTGTGATAACGCCGTCGACGTCGGTCATATGGACGTGTGCACTGAAAGCGGAACTCGACGCCGTTCAGAAACGTTTAAGTTTTATATTGGAGAGTTCGACCAATGGCAAGTTTTGCATTTTACATTAAAATTTGTCACCGGCAAATTTTTTTTAAGCATTCTACAATTTTTAACAATTTCAAACCAAATTAATAATAAGAATGACCCAGTTCTGTGCCTTTAAAAAATGACTGCTTTAAGCCCACCCATAATCCTCACGACGTCATTACTCATTTTTTGTCGCATGGTGCTATTTACAGTTACTAGACAGAGTTGGTTTGGTTGGAATATTGTAATAACACCGCCCTTCCCGTTCTACAGCACGGGCTAACTACTGTATATTTAGAAGTTGACCAAATTTTAAAATCTTTTCCTTTATACGACCGCAGTCGATTTGCTTAAATCAATGGCTGAATTTATCGACAACGTCCTCGACATGGATGAAGATCTGTGTCGCGGTTGGAGTCAACGCAGTTTGGTCGGCGGCATCGTCGAAGCCATGAACGAACTCAAGTAACGTTTCAAACAAAACGACACCACACCCGTCATTGTCAAAATGCGTTTTAACGCGTACATTATTTTTTGCCTTGATAGCTTCACTCATGTCGAAACGATAGAAACTTTCTGGCACGTGTTACAAGTGATATCGACCCAAGCCGACGTCATCAGTAAGTCGCAAAACGGACATCGCGTGTTGGAACGTTTGTTTTAACTTGACGTATTTTCGAATTCCAGATCATCACTGGAAGATGACGTTTGATCTAGCCGTTCGCTACGTCAATTCGATTTTTGAAGACGATTTTGTCATCATTGCGGGACACCAATGCGGATTAGCGTCCGTCGTCGCCGTGCTCGTCCAGTTGTTGTGCAACGAAAAACTCGGACGTGTTAGTCTCTCTGGGGGTTAGGTTATATATATATGTATTTAATTGGTATTTATTTATATATATAAAAAATAAGTTATATGAAATATATTTTTATAATTCCAGAATCAAAATTCATCCAGCAACTGCTGCGTCTTCTATCGCTCGTCGTTCGGGATGAAAAATCGAGTCTAAGTAACAACATCTTGAAAGACGTCATCGTCACGTTTTGGTGTCACGTGATACAAGCACTTTCATTGGTACGTTTTTTTTGACCTAATTCTTTATAGATACTAACTCTATATTTAAACATATATATATATATATATAT
This sequence comes from Cryptops parisi, assembly GCA_034695005.1. NCBI lineage: Eukaryota > Metazoa > Arthropoda > Chilopoda > Scolopendromorpha > Cryptopidae > Cryptops > Cryptops parisi. Next base: position 20,445 of record JAQIWH010000182.1, read on the forward strand.
ATATATATATATTTTTTTTTTAGCCGGATTTCGTTCTCAACGAGCTGGAAAAAGCATCGTCGAGCGACTTGGAAACTTTGGTCGAAGTGGTCAGAAAAGCGTCGTCGGAAAACTTCGATTACCTATCGTACTTGAAGGACAAAGCGTCGTCGTCGGGATGTAACAAACTCTCCGAAATGTTGAACGCTTGATGTTGTTACCGTTTGAGTCATGTGCATTTTGTTACGCTTCATTTATCATAAGTTGTATAAAAATCGTCGTCCAATTTTTTTTTCTACTTTGTCTGTATTTCAAATATACGTTTTCGTATATTCACTGTTAAAACTGTTTTGTTTTGTTTTATTGATAAAAGAAGTAATCACTAAAAGTTGACATTTTATAAAAGCCTACACCGAGGTTGAAAGCCACATTTGTATTGGGTGAGAGGCATGACACTGACTAAGAAGAGGCATGACATTGGCAATCATCAGCACTAGAAATGATATGTTTCTAGGTCAATGCCGATCATTCCGGAAGATATCCGGAACAGCCATAAGACAAGGCTATTTTCCTATTTCTTCAATTTGACACAACATGATCAACATCATAATGCGTTTTGAACAATAGGTTTCAAAAATTGTATAAAAAAAAATCAACAAATTTTAGTGTGGCGGGTAAAATTGTCAACAAATCTCATGTCAATCATTTTGTTTTTCCGAATATTTATTAAAAACCTCAAAAAAAAAAAAATATTTAGGTACTTCACCTCGTTAATTTGACGTTTTCTACGTTTCAGAAGGATTCATCAACTGGCGTCGCCACCTACTTGGTCCGTGTCCGCATTCTTGTTGACGAACGAATTGTACATTTTCTCTTGCGCCTTGTAGAGTTTCATCAGTTTTTTACTTTGTCCCGCACTGATCTCTTTACCTTCTTTATCGTGAGTGGGGAAACCCTGGTGACAAAAAAAAAAATAAAATAAAATGACATGTTCAGAAATGACATCCCAATTTGTTCAAGATGTTTGAAACGCACCTTCTCGTCAAATTTTGAATATTTATCGTTTTCTTCCTGCCGAAACATTTCCCAGGGCGGAATGCGTTTCTGAGCTTCTTTGGCGGCCTGAGCTTCCATTTGCAAGCGTTTCATTTCTTCTTTCTTGACCCGTTTCTGTTCTTCCATCTGTTTCTTGCGTTCGCGTTCTTGAAGAAGCTCGTTTCGGTCAACCAGTTTCACAACAGGTGGCTGTCCTGAAAACAAAAACAAAAAAATTTTTTTTTGAAATTATTATCCATGAAGTGAAGCGACGCCATCTAGTGACAATAAATACAAACCAACAAATTCTAAAAATAAAATTTCAACAAATATTGTCTTTCCTAATAAAATCTCGCAAATGAATAATAAATTATACTGATTGAAAAATTGATTACAAATTATTTTGTTAATTCTAAATTAAAAATTGTGCGTATATTAAAACAAAAAATACGAACATAAAATTTTCTACAATTAATTTCATCAATAACATATCTATAGGTGTGTATCACCCTTGGTTAAAATAGTTATCAAATAACTATCTCTTATAACAAATAATCAACATGAAACATTTCTAATCACCTTCGTGGTCTTCCAAACGAACGCCGAGATTAGGTAACACGTCATCTCGCAACTCGTCGCACATTCTCAACACTTCAACAGCTTTTCAAAAAAATAAAAATATGTACAAAACAAAAATACGCATACCAATACTTTTTAGACTATACTAAAGTTTCATTACATAATAATCGACGTACCTTTCAATTGACGAGCATCTCGACGAACGTCGTCTCTAAACTTTGCTAGAGTTAGTAGATACGGCATAACAACGTCTTCGGTCTAGATATACAAATAGTTGAAGCCAAAAAACAATAATTGATAAAAAATATACATTACATTGATACACAATTATACGTTCACTAACTGATGATCAAATAACCAACTTACGTTGACGCCTTCCGATTTTCCAAGAGGAAAACCCATCGTCTCGTCGTTGTCGATGGTGCCAAAGATTTTCAGAATCTTCGTAATGTACGCAGCAATGTTTTTCAACAACATTTCGTTGGCGTAGGTACCGAGCTGTTTTTTCGATCGCATGTAAACGTTGCACAAGCCGATCAGATCGCGAATGTGTTCCAACGAATTTGCCGTGTCGATGTTGTCTAAAACGTTCATGACAAGTTTTAAAAAAATACATTAAATTGTTTTTTTAAATATTATAACTATTTTTTTGATTTAATAATGAACCATTAAAATTAAAATTTATTTATTTACATATTATAACTTTTTTAAATATAATAATCAAAAATAAAATATAATATAACAAAAAATTGTATTAAAATTTTTTACAATTTTTTTAAACATATTATAACTTTTTAATGTATAATATAAATATATAACAAAAAAAATCGTATTAAAATTTTTTTGCAATTTTATTTTTTTACATATTTTAACTTTTTTTAATATAATAATGAAAAATATATTATAATAACAAAAAAAAGTTGTATTATATTTTTAATATAATAATAATAATAAATAAAACAAGAAAATTGTATTCAATTTTTTTAATTGAATAATATTAATTTAAGAAAAAATAATATTAATCATGTTTTATATATTACAACTTTTTTTTTAATATTATAATAAAAAATATAATATAATAATAATAAATATGTCTAGTTACCACATAACGCCTCGTGTACTTTGACTTTGATCTCCGAAAACATATCGTTCAATGCTTTTTCGTGATCCTGCCATTTTTGAGACGCGTCGGAGCTTGCGTTTCGGATGTTGCGTAGAGTGTCTTTAACGTTGAGGAAAAATTCCTGGAAAAAACAAATTTTTTGCCAGTTTTATATTTTTCAACGAAATTGTTAAATAACCAGTTTTTTTTTAAATTGGTCAATGTCGTCGCAAGCACTCACGTTGACCGTTTTCTCAAACTGAACCGCAATGTCCATGGTGTTGGGTCCGTAATCGAGGGTGTCTTTCCACGAGTGCAAAAGGAAAGCGAGACGCAACTGTCGCGACGTGTGTTGCTTCAGCGCCTCTTTTATGGTGATGAAGTTTTTCAACGACTTCGACATCTTGCAGCCGGAGATGGTCAAATGGCCGGAATGGAGGAAATAACGAACCCAGTGGTCGTTATTGAAATAAGCCTGAAATCAACACAAATGAACAAATTAGAGAAATATAGGCAACCCAATGTCGTTATGTTATAGACGACCGGTCTAAAAGGATTTACGCCGTTTCTCCACCCAACCCCTTGATTACAAAATGAATAAACTATTACATTAGAGAGTGACGTACCTCTGATTGAGCAAGTTCGTTATCGTGATGTGGAAATTTCAAATCGTACCCGCCCGTGTGTATGTCGAGCGAATCACCTAGAATGCAACTTGCCATAACGGAGCATTCTATATGCCAACCAGGACGTCCCTAAAATTTAATAAATATTCCAATATACAAAATGCATACAAAAATATAGTGTCATTATATAAACAAAATAATATAAATAAATAAAAATATATACCTTTCCCCATGGGGAATCCCATGCAGGTTCACCCGGTTTCGACGCTTTCCATAGTGCAAAATCATTCTTGCTTCGTTTTTCGTTTAACTTATTATCTGCAACGCTCAAATCACCTTGACAGAGACAATAACAACAATACTTTAATAATAATAATAATAATTATAATAATGATTTATAAATAAATTGTCAATTTCCAACATTACCTTCTCCTTCTTGTAATGCCTTCGTATCTCCGTACGCTTCAGGAACCAACTTGGCGTAATGATGATTCGCAGCATTATCAAACTGTGCCGTATCAAAGTAAACGGAGGAATTGGACTCGTAACTAAAAATATAAGAATCCAACTTATAATTTCATGAAACCAAAAATTTGTAATATCCTATTCGAAAATATGAAACCATACGCCATTCCATTTTCAATGATCTTTTGCGTAAAACTGATGATCTCGGGTATGTATTCGCTGACCCTGGTGATGACGTCGGCTCTCAAAACCTACAACAAGCAAACTCGTACTTCAATTTTTCTGACATTAATCAAACATTTAGTTGACCTGAAAATAATGAAATAAATATAAAACATTATACGTTTAGCGCGTCCATATCTTTGTAAAATTCCTCTTCCCAGTAACGTGGTAGCAATGCGAAAATGGAGTTATCTTTCACTTCGCTTCCAAACTGCGAATCGAGCCAATCGGACAGCACGTCTTTGGCGTCTTTCAACAAAATCTGTAAAACAAAAAATGTCAATGTCACCTATTGTATGTTCATAAAATTGAAAAACGAACAAAACCGTGTGAAAATGTCACGTACATCTTTAGAAGACATCTCAAGATCACCCGACGACATTGAAGTCTGGACGCTCGTAACGGCCGATTCCACTTGATCTAACATTTGCTCCAACATTGTCTTTTTATCCGGATCGGTTGTATCGTTCAATTTCTTGGCAAACGGCTGAATTTCACATCAATTAAATTGTAATAATAATAATAATAAAATTCTGATGTCAATGACAGAGTTCGAAATGTCGACGTACTTTTATGGCTTGCATGACATCGGATATCAGTGTTTCTAGCGACACGTTCTTCTCGACGTATTTTTCGAAAAGATGATTCTGTCGCGCACGGCGGATGATTTTGTCGTCGATGTCAGTGATGTTCATGACATAGAAAACGTCGTAGTTGAAGTAATCCTTCATTACCCGCCGCAGTATATCGAAAGAGATGTACGATCTAAAACACAACAACCAACGAGCGAAAAATGAAACATCCATAAAAATAAAACATCGTCAGGCATTTAAAAATCATACCGCGCATGGCCCATGTGCGAGGCATCGTATACCGTCGGACCGCAACTGTACCACAAAACACGATCTCCATTCTGAGGGACAAATTCTTCCTGTCAAACATGCAAAAGAGAAAAATATATATTTACAATTTAAGTTTTAACGTAAAATAACGATCGATCGACTCGCGAATTTCTTTACTTTCTGTCTCGTCAAACTATTGTATAACTTTAATTTTGCTACTGGTGTCCTGGCAGGTGGCTTCCACGTCCCTTGCGTTCGTTTCGACATGTCGTGTCAATCTGAAAATAGGACCAAAAAAAAAACTTGTTATAACATCGGTGTACTCATCGCTGCAAAAGATGATGCAATGGCCAAACTTGGGTCAATTAGACCAAAATAATTGACAAGATTTTATAAAAACATAAAATTATATTTTATGTAAATACTATAAGCATTACTTAACACTTAATTTTTATACACATACATTATATAAATGTGCATAAATTTTATAAACGTACAGCGTACAGTTACTTATGACAAGTTACTTATAAAGTTACTTATGACAATCAGCATATGGCTGGTTGTCATTTTATCATATTCATTTTATCACCTTATCTATGTATCTATGAGAATAGTAAATATATATACTACAGTTCCTTAGCAAGTGAACTATTCACTTTAACAACTGATATCAAATTATTGTATTATAATATAAATAAAATTCGTATATTTTGTAATACTTATTTACAAGATGTGGGTATCAAAAAAAAAGTGTACGTAAACGCCGGTTGTATGATAGCGCCCTCTTTGGATTGAAACACGAATTAATGATCCTCTGACATGAAGGCCTCTGGTTTTAATAATGTTATGTGGCGGAAAGTTTAAAGCTGGAAAAAATTGCCAAAATTAATAGTTTTGTTTTTATAAAGAATTGGCTTTAACATTAGTTCTCAAAACCTGCGGGGTTGGTAAAAGTGAATTGAATAAAGACGGTATCGAGTTGAAAAATTATCAAAATAGGAAGAGGCAAAAATGTTTTGAAACTTTAATTCAAAATTGGGTCAAAGAGAAATACCAAAGGACCAGCTAGCTCATTATGTATTATAGAACTTTGTCTTAACTATAGTGTGTAGTACTTAGTTACATTGCTGAAGAGCCTAAAGTATAAAAAGAGTACAATATGTATTTTTGTGTATGTATTGTGATTAATCAATCCAGCCAGCCTGAGACAGAGAGATGATGAACATGATTTAATATAATATTTATAGAAAGAAACCCTCGATAATACCGAAATCAAAATTCGAACTGTACTGTAACGAATGCTGCGAAGCAACACGAGTTAAAGCAATAAAATGCATAATGAAAACAAAAACAAACTTTCCCACGATTTTTGACAGGCTAATGATTATAAGACTACTCGAAGTAGCCCTGTGCCATGCACGGTTGAAACAGGATTTGGATTTTTCAAAGTTTTGTTTTATTAAAATGTTGCTAGGTGTCACTGCTGCATTAACACGTGTTCAGGACCATGATGTTTTCTCACAGACGAAGATAAAGGGAACTGAAGAATTGGCCTATTCTTAATAAGAATTATAGATTATAATAATAATATAGACAATAAATATTTTTTTCCTAATTAAAAAATCAACCAGAATTAAAAGTGGTGGTTTTTCCATTAGCTACAACAAACCATGTTAGCTATACAATAATAAAAACAAAACAACGAATAAATAAATATACAGAATCTGGAAATTTTATTTTACTCTAATTCACTTATCAGCTTAAGAAAAACTTGTCACCAACCAGAAACTTTATCTGCCACAAAAAATAAATTACTTTATCAGTCCAATCATTGGGTGCACTTTTTTATCATTTGATCTTTGCATTTCGATGCTTAGCACTGAATCTGATAAACCACTGCACAAGCCCAAAACGCACAAGACAGGAGACATGGCTGAAAATCTCAAGCTTCTCATTCGCAATGCCAAGCAAGTCGTTTGTGTCGTTAACAACGGACAACGATTTTTACGTGGAAATGCGATGAAAAATGTAGCCGTTCTCGAAAGCCAATCGAATGACGAAGGCTACAGTATAGCAGTTGGCAAGTACGTGATGGTAATTTGTTATAAATTTTCAATTCAGTTTATACCACGCTAAATCGGTAATTTATAATTTTAAGAGATGGTAACATCGTGGCGATCGACACGGATTCTGCTGTTCGCTGCAAATTCCTTAACGCGCAATTCGATACGGTCATCGACGCTACCGGTCAAACGGTTATTCCTGGTACACAACGAATATTCTACAGTTTTAACAAATAATTTTATGGTTATACTCGATCACGTTGTTTTCAGGTCTGATCGACGCTCACACACATCCGATCTGGAGCGGCGACCGAGTTGACGAATTTGCGTTGAAAGTTAGTAAAATTGAACCTAACGGTTTAAAAACAAAAACAGACGAGTCAAACAACGTATTATTTTTTAACCGCTAGTTAAGCGGCGCAACGTACATGGAGATCCACAAAGCTGGTAAAGGAATTCATTACACGGTGGACCAAACGCGTAAGGCGACGGAACCCGAACTTTACGCGTCGTTGAGCGAACGACTCACGAGGATGGTTCGGTCGGGAACGACGTTGACTGAAGCGAAAAGCGGATACGCCTTGAATCTCGACGGAGAGATCAAACTACTCCGCGTGTTAACCAGAGCTAACCAGGAGCACGAGATGGATTTGTCGATTACTTATTGCGGTGCTCATGCTGTGCCCAAGTAAATATTTAAAATTAAAAACTCCATGTCCCAAAATATGGTTTCCATTTCACGCGAAACTCTCCGATGACGGACAGCTTAAAGAATAGTAATCTAAACGTGGTCCTCTTTCTGAAATGTACATTTAGTTGGTGAAAGTTGCATTTTTCATGACTGTCATGTCATGTCAAAATGGGACCCATATTTATTTATTTATTTATTTATATATATTTATGTTATCACAAAAAAAAAACCCAACCTTATTTGGTCTTAAAAGAGACAAGTCATCGGACGAAGCCGTCGACGACATTGTCCATCGACACCTACCTGAAATTGAGAGGTTGACAGCAACGGGTGAACTCGTGGTTGACAACGTGGACGTCTTCTGCGAAAAAGGAGTTTTCAACGTCGATCAGACGAGAAAAATTCTGCAACGAGGGATGGCGGCAGGATTGGCAGCCAACTTCCATGGCGATGAACTCAATCCTATCGGAGCTGCGGAGGTTTGCGATGAAATCTCTCGTTGGGAGTAGCTCGTCACCAGGAGATGGCTCTATTTATATATGTCCAATTCAATTTCACATTAGATGGCGAGTGCAGTTTCAGCCCGAGCAATCAGTCACGTTGAATGCATCAGCGCCGAAGGAATTAAATCTCTGGCGGCGAGCGACACGGTGGCGGTACTCTTGCCGACGACGGCGTACGTTCTCCATCTCGAACCTCCACCCGTACGACAGATGATTGCTAACAATGTCATCGTAGCGATTGGAACCGACTTCAACCCCAATGCGTTCTGCTTATCCATGGTAATACAAAACTAAAACAAAATAAAAATAATAAAACGCATCCACTGAAACAAAAATGAAAATTCCATTTTCCATCACACAGCCAATGACGATGAATCTCGCGTGTGTTTTGTACGAAATGAGCATGGAAGAAGCTCTGATCGCTGCGACCATCAACGCAGCCGCTTCGCTCGGTCGATCGCAAACGCACGGTTCGCTCGAAGTCGGGAAAGTCGGCGACATGATCGTTTTGGATGCACCAAGGTAAGCCTGTTGTAATTTTACATCCCGCTTTGTAAAATTCTGATGTGAATCGGTTGTTCACGCTGAATGTTGCCATGGCAGCAAGTAAAAACACCAGTTGCCATTGGCCGAGGAAGGCGCTTGCTACCTGTATGACCATTGGCCATGCAACTCCAGCTGAAACAATTGTGCAGAGAGAAAAAGCCTTTCCCATGGGCTCCTTACTAATATTATGTAATACAGTAATCCTTCGTTATCCGTGGTGGTTACATCTATAACGTAAGATTTGTCATCCAAATAAGGACACACAAAAGAACTTGATAGTAACTGCATCAAATACACTGTAACTTGCTCTTTTCAAGCATTCGCTCCTAGCGTATTCGCAATGTTTTGAGACCAAAATTGGGGTAAACAAAAAATAGTCTGTATAAAAAAACGTAACCTTCACTAACTATGATTCTACCAGATAGTAGTCCTACCATCAGCAGGTAAAAATATTACCTTTAGAGTAACATAACACCATCTGATACAAGTCTAATAACGGTGGAAAATTCAACTATTATAGTTATTTACCATCCGCTTTTTAACACAAATTTCTGAAATTAAAAATGTAAAATTCTATGAAATGAAGACAAACCACTTACCGTATACTAAAAACACCAAGAATAATAATGATGGAATATATTTTTAATAATCTAAAAATATTTTTTGTTTCTCAATATTTTTAGATGGGAGCATTTAATTTATCAAATGGCAGGACACGACCACTTGATAAAGCAAGTCATCAAGAACGGCGTCGTAGTATACGACCGCCGATCGAGACATTTCACTTCCGACGCTTGAAAATAACAAGAAACGGCAGCGACTGTTTTATACAATAACATTTAAATAATTCCAAAAATTTAATATCCTGACTACAATATGTGATCAAGGAGAATGTGACTGGTCAAGTAATAATAAAAATTCGAGTTTTTTTTAACGCACGCCTTTGTTGTTCTGATCGACGTACGTTTTTATGTATAAACATTACATGCAACTTAACAGACCAAAACAGAAAATAAAACAAAACATGAAATAAAAACAAAATTGGTACTGAGATTGAAATGCAGTTTCTGGTAAGTGAGAACAAACAACAACATTATCGTTCTCGAAACTTTTGTTTTGAGTAAACTTTTTCAAAAAATAAAAAACAAAAATTATTTTTTTATATATATTTTTTCGTTTTTTTTTTAAAATAAATATGTTTAACTTGTCATGCTGAGTAGCAGTAGTACTGTACACGGTGATAATAATAATAATAATAATATACAAATAAAAATACATACCGTTAACAACTCAATTTTACGTACACCGTTTTTTTTTTGGTCGACGGTATCAAATATCCACTATGTGCAATTATAACAAAATGTACATTTGGTTAAGTACACTGCTGTTTTGAATTAATTTTACAAAATAAAATAAAACGAAGCGTTAATCATCATCATCATCATCATTATGCTGTGGAACGATAAAACGTTCATTTCACAACTTACGTTCTGTAAAAAATTCTTTTGCGGCAAAAACAAAAAAATAGGCACATTTCTTTGTGGCCTTGTAAAAAAAAAACATTTTTCGGAAAATATATATCGCTAAAAGATTCCTTATAAAATATTATCGATTATAAAGGGTATTTTTTTTACGAAGATGTCGGTGCACTGATCACCCAATTGGATGGTGGGGTACGAGGTCCTTTTGGTCGTTTGGGAAGTCGGTTGGGAAAATCTACCGTAAAGAAAAAGATGCAAGTTTTTAAGATGACGATTTAATGTGGAATGACAAAGCACACTTAGTTAAAGATAACAACATCTTTGGAAATGAAAACCATTAATTTTATGAATCATTTAGTAGTTATTTGCTATTGATATAATAATAATAATGGCCCAGATTTGTTTGTTTGCGTGGCGGACGCTTTTGTGTCCATCATGCAGAACCCTCCCTCAAGTCAGCTGCTATGTTAACATCTAAACCAGTCATAAATGTAGCACAAGATCTTATCACTCGATGGAGTTGGCTGTTTGATTGTAAACGTAAAAAGTACACAGATATATTAGTTTCGTAGTTATGAAGCTAAAGTTTGTATTGCTAATTCGGAACTCCCATCTCGTGCACCTATGCTACAGCACGGGTTTACTTCTAGTTCACCGATATTGACAGTGAACGAGTAGTAGTTCAGCATCCAGTGTTTGAAGCACCCGTTGCCATAACCACAGTAACCAAATAGTGGCCAATCAGGTGCGAGGCATGACACTGGCCAATCGGAAATCACCAATCAGCACGAAGTGTTAAGTTTCTAGGTAAATAAACTATCCTGGCGATAAAATAACAAAGTTGTGAAAGCAGGCTATCGTACAAAAGGCTTACTTACTAGTTAACTAGTACATCATAAACTTGTTTTTTTATAACCATTTATTTAACCAACAACTTGAGCTCTTTTTTTGGTAGGATCCCGATGACCTACAGAGCTGAAATTTTGAACATAGGCTGGAGTCGTGGATTGTTTTGTTGTACCAAATTTGAATGAATTAAAGTTTTTTTCCTTACTTGTTTATTACTACATTCGCTTATAGAACCATTTTTTATCTAAACGTTTAGACACCCTATTGGGTTAATCAAACCTATTTTATAATTATTTTTTAATCCCTGAACTATCTATGGGCTAGTACCAACTACAGGTGAAAATATTGTCTATGGATTAGATTGTATTAAAAAAAATCTAAAGATAACGTTATTTAACATGAAACAATGGATGTGCAAAGAACACGGTTAAAACAAACAAATACAAACAGTGTTATAAGTGTTAATGAATTACTTACTCAGTGCTTCTCCTTGCATCAACCCATGCGTTTGTAAATAGGCACCAGGTTTAGTCGTTTTAGCTGGAAATGCAACGCAACTTTAACTGCCATGCATTTTCACATTTCAACATGCAAAACTACCACAAGAAAAAAATGCAAACACTCACCTATGGAAGATGTGATGTCCGCTTTATTCTCCGATTTCAGTCCCAACTAAATGCCCACACCAAAAAATAAAATGTATATATATGAATAAAATATATTACAATGTAGTCGTCGTCACATGGCAACAACTTAACGTTACCTTGGTCAAGATGTTGAATTTCGAAAACGATCGGCTGGGTTTCAATTCCGACGTTTCGCTACCAGCTTGCGGGCTCGTGTCTCGCAACGAAAGTTCCGACTTGCTGCTCGAAGATGCGGAATCTACTGCAATAATTTTTCAACGAATGTTGAAACCATCATTCGCAATGGACGGGTTTCAATTGGAAAACAAATTACAAATAATACCATTCGGAAGCATATAGGCTTCTTTAGTTTTGGCAGGTACGGGCGGCAAGCAGTCGTCGTCACTATCCCATTCTTCTCCCCACTGAAAATAGACATATACATTACACGAAACATCGCATTAAAAATTATAAAACAATCGTCCATTATGTCAACGCAGTATCAATGGCAGTGGTGTTGAAAAATGTCGTCTTATTATAAGCTCGTATCATTAGACATAAACTACTAGAAATATCATTCGGATTCACACATGGTAACGCTTGTTTACTTTGCTGTAACCGAAACCAATCAAAACGTCGCCTAACGATATTAAATGTATACAAGAATAGCTTACAAACGAACAGCGCGTTTTTTTCATTCTATTGTTTCTGACTCGAACGTAGCAAATTGAAGGCAATCAATGAACGAAAAGGATATGAGTAACTTTAATAATAAGAAAATTCTCATCTTACGAGTTCCCGGAAGTTCGGCATCGGGAAAACAAAAGCTGCATTCAGTGTTATATGCTTTCTTTTCGACAAGGGAAATGAATTAAAAAGAAAACCTTGTGACACAATCCCCTTCCTGTCACAATCGGTGGCGAACAGAACCGAGATTACGTCTTATCAGATAAGCAAAAGTGAACGATGCGTCACCACCCAATAATAGTTAGTTAATTAAGCTGCTCAATGTAGTTAATTATCGATAAAAGTACTGTAATATTCCTCATTTTTGTTTTGTTACTAAAAACAATACCAGAGGGTGTGTCAGTCTGAAGCCCAACAACTGTTGTTATGGCAACACACAGCTGTATCATTATGTCATTATCATTTTGTATCTCATAGGGTTACTATGATAACGAATGAAGAAAAAGGAGTCACCGTGGTAACATGCAATGAGAAGTTACCATGGCAACGGATGCAGAAAAAGATGTTACTATGGTGACATGTAAATAAAACATTACCATGGTAACAAAAATTTAAAAAGAAAAAGTTACCATGGTTACGAGTGTGAAATACAAGTTAGGGTTACTAAGACAATGGATGCAAAAAAACACTGTACCAAAAATGCAATATGGATTATACCTCGGACATTTGTTTGATGAACTGATCTTGCGACGAACCCGATAACCGTACTACGTGAAGAAAAAAACAAACCGAAAAAATTAATAATTTAATAATAAACAAAGTTATTTTGAAAATTGCATTTGAGGAAGCATCACCAAAAATTAATATCAATATTGAACTTAAAAAACAAAAGACTAAAAAAGAAAGTGAAATAAATTTTTACAGTATACAACAATGCACGTGTACCTGGCAACGTATGTGTCCACCAAAACGGATCGCCGCCAACTTCTTCCGACAAGCTGCGAGACATCGTCGACGACTGACGTTTGCGAGGTGGAGCGACGGGCTGCAGTTCCAAGTCGTCCTTCGAGTAACTCACGCAATTCGATTCGTCCGAGTTGGACGGCTCGACCAAGCACCGCGTCCATTTTTTGTGTTTCCACTTATCCACTTCGACGTACGTGTGATCATTATCTTCGACGTCATTGGTGATGCCGTCGATTTCGCCTTGAGATTCTGAAGATGGCGCCGGCGACGACTTGCTTTCATACGAGTTGACTTTACCCAGTGGCGAATCGTTTTCGGTGGGGCATCCTAGCAAATTGATCGACTCGTACACGTGGTCCGCTGCGTCCTCAGGAGTTAGCACCTTTTCCAACGGAAACGACGCGACGCACGTCTTCGTCCGACGCTTCGAATCGGCGGCACAGTTTTCATAGTGATGTCCGCCGGTCGACGTGTTGTAACGTTCCGAACGCTTTTTTGTTCGCTTGGGGACGTCAATGGTTCTAATCTCCGCGTACTCGTTCTCGTTCGTCGCGGGCAGAACAATTTCTTCGTAAACGTGGTTAGCTTTGCGCGACCTGCTCGTAACTTGATGCTTCACTGGAATCGAGTACAACTCGTGGTCGGTCACCTCGTTAAATTTATCAGATTTCGGAGATTCGCCGTTGGTCACTATTTTCGGATCCATATTTTGTTTCACCGTCACGTCGACTTTACTCGGCCGTATCGTTCTCGGCAAAGGTTGAGGTTTACGATTTTTGTGATCTAAATAAGTCCTCGGCGGTTTCGGAGGTCCATCGGCAAACATGGCACGTTTTATGAAGTCGTTTTCCGAAGTGGGAGCTTCGCACGGTTGACGGTTACCAACGTTCTCGTAAATTTTCTCGTCGCTCTGCTTGTCGTTTTGAATGAGCTTTTTTATGATTTTGTAGGCAGTAAGATCCCACGTTTCGCCGGAATTGACGTCCAGTCCTGCAGCTGTTGGCATTTTCTCACTAACTGCATTCACGGACGTTTCCACTTTGTCGTCGACGACGACGTTCAAATCGAGCGTGCTAATATCGTTACTTACATCACTGTCGAAATGCAACATACGTGATGTTTCGACGCGATGATCGGAATCGTTCACATTGAACACGAACGACGTGTCAGGCTTTTCAACTGTCGAATTTAACACAATGGGGTCGAAAACTTCCAATTTTATTGGCTCACTGTTTTCTGTCGGTTCAACGTCTTCGAATTTAGAATTTTCCGGTTTCGTTTCGTCGACGATTACGTTCGAGGCTTTTGTGATTCGAAACGTCAAATTCTCCGTGTTTTGTTCTTCCGTGGAAAGTTCCAGCTTCGGTGACGAATCCAATTCGCCGACCGCGGCGGCGCTCGTTCCCGATTCGCTCAACCACAGCATTTCGTAATCGGATTTCTTCGTTATTGCAATGACTTCCCGTGCACACGTTTCTCGACCATTGTCGTCGTCGCTCAACTCCACCTTGTCGATTTTTTCGCCATCGTCGATCATGGAGCAATCTTCGATGTCCATGGTCTTCTCATCGAACGAGTATTGTCTCGCCAACGTCACGTCCTCGTTGACGTCTGAGTATTCTTTGCATTCCGTCAACAATTCGTCCAGAGCTGCACTAGGAATCGAAACACTTTCCGTCCGAATTTTGGAATCGGCGATTTCATCACCAGGTGTCGTCACAACAACGTTGTTATACACGGAGCACGGACTACCTTCGTGTACAGCACTTTCTTCGTTCGAAACTTGTTTGTCATCATCGTCTTCTTCGCCGGAGAGAACGTCGACGAATCCTCCGCGAGGATATCTCTGCAACGATTCCTCGATGAACGTCAAGTTCTTCTCCATCGCAGGAAACACGTTACTGTAACCCGACGTCAGCAAGTACTCCTGACAGTCGCGGATCATCTTCCGACATTCTTCGTCTTCGCCGATCAACACGGTTTCTTTAACCGGCAAATCGACGATGTCAACAGTTTTGTCGATTCCATCATCAATAGCATCTTTACATTCCAAAGATGTCGCTGTTTCGTCAAGTTCAGACTCGTTTAACTGTCCGTGTCGTTGAACGGTCGGACTGTTCCGCAAACTGTTCACTTTTGGCGGCAATGGAGGCGAGTCCGCGTCGCATTTATCATTCGAGACACCACCGACGATGAGTTTCGAGTCCGTCGGAGAATCTGGCTTGACTTTCGCAACTTCGACGTGATGGCGCCGGACCATCGGACTGTTCCGCGGACTGTTCATTTTCAATGGCAACGGCGGCGGTTTGTCGTCTGCAAATTCTTCTTTGGTTAACAAAGGGAGCTTGAATCGTTCACTGGTGTCGTCGATTGTACTGTTCGTCGATACGTTCGATCCTTCCGGATGCGAGATTTTAGCAGGTAACGTTATCGTCACCGACGTGGAAACATCTCCTCCTTCGTTCAACGACGCATCGATAAGCGTATCTTTTGATTCGCTGCACTTATCTCCATCGTTTTTATTGTTGATCGTTTCATTGTTTGTCGGACACGTGTTTTTGTTGATATCATCCTCCGCAATGTTGTTTTTAACGTGCACCAATTGCACCGACGTCCCAGCAAACCCAGGCACGGCGATGGTCGGATTCTCGCCGAGAAGGAAGCGCAACCGCGACTTCTCTTTGGACCCGTCGAGTTTTTGGACGATCCGTTTGTACACTCGTGGACTAGACAGTTTAGCGGAACCTTCGCCTTCCGGTTTGTAACTCACGCCGGCATCGTCTTTGGACTTGGGGTCGTGGAAAGCATTGCGACGATCCTCTTCGACGCCGAGGTAAGCCGCGACGCTGTTCTTCCGATGTCGCAGCGGACTGAGCTTGAACAAGCCGAAAGCGTTCTCCGTGATGCTTTGAACTTTCAACGATTTGGAACGTTTCACAGGCAGAGTCGGTTTTTCGTTCTCGTTCTTGTGTTCCTCGTTTGAAAGCGATTCTTCACCGTCGTACCATATGCTGCTGACGTTGCGCACGTTCTGACGAGAACTGCCGCGTCGAAGGAATTCCGGAAGCACGGGAGACTCGCCGAGGGGAGATTTATCAACCTTTTCCTGTTCCTCGCTGTGCCGCATTTCGCTGTACACCTTCAGCGCCGTGTCTTGGTATCGGGCGATCACCTCCGGCGAGTCGATCTGCTTCTTGAACGGCGAGCGGTTCCTCCTGACGGGAAAATTCTTGTTTTCCGGACTCTGGTTCGACTTCCGATCCGACTTTTCCGAATCGTCGCTTAGCGACGGTTTTTCGAAGATTGCTCGAAGCCTGGCGATGCTTGGCTTTCGGACGACGATGGCGCCGCTAACTTTTTCGGTCGAAGGAGACGTATCTTCTGAACCCGACGGCGATGACGAGCGGCCGCTTCTTTCCCGTATGTCGGATTTAGCGATCGATTGTGAGCTACCACGATGAAGACCAATGTCGCAGCGATCGGAAAGGTTCTTTGAAGAACCGAAATCCTCGATGGACCCGTTTTTATCCTCAGCGTCGTCGCTAGTGACGCTAGGTCGTCCGTTGTTCCACGTCTGTATCAGCTGCTTCACGCCGCCTTCAGCCGCTTCGTATTCGGCTTTCAGAGTGGTACTGCTTTTCTTCTTTTCAGGAAATGCAGGTATGTCGTCAATCCCGTTTTCCACCACTTTACTCGTTTCTGCGTTTGTACTCACGGTTTTGGTTGTACTTGAATCAAGTGCAACTGAAAAATTCAAATCGACATTTTGTTACCAATTATTACCAACTAGTAGTTAACCCGTGCTATAGGGCAAAAGAGGTGTTATTATTATGTTAAGTGAACAATAATATGAGCGCCTGCACATTCCCACCAACCAACCAACTACATCTAGTGACAGGATGCTACAATTATGATAGGTTTCGTTTTTAACAAACACCAATAACAGCCGACTTGAAGTGAGATTCTAAGCTATGGGCAATGCTGAAGCGTCTGTCACACATACATACATACGCACACACAGAACTGGACAATTATTATTATTAATGTTATTACAGGGAGATTCGTACCCAAGTTGATGTTTTGAGAGAATAGTTAAAAGATACAATATGGTCGATAAAAGCCAGTGGATAAATAACAAAATAGGATGAATGTATATGAAATTAATGATTGTTACCTTCAATAGTTTCGTCAAGTAGCGCTTTCGCTTCGCCGAGTGGAAATCCGCTAAAGTCGACGTTCTCGTATGGATGGTCGTCGATGATCATTAGATGTTGTTGGAATAATTCTTTAACAGCCAGGTGGACGAGTATGTATTGTTCCTGGAAATATAACATATAAAAAAATTATAAAGCTATTTCAACTATCAAAAACCTCATTATGAAGTTACTAGAAGTAGACCCATGCTATAGCACGGGGGGCACGTGATAGAAGTTCTGGATTAGTAATACAAACTGATTCATCACTACATAACATATAGTTCTACTTTTTACATTTACAATCAACCAACTTAATCTAGTGACAATGCTACAAAAAGCATTTATGACACGCACACATAGGTTAATTATTATTAAATGGATAGCATCATGATCTACAAGTAAAGCGATGCCATCTAGGGAAGAAAACATCTCTAAATGAAATTATACCAGCAAAACAAAACAAAACACTAACCACATGTTAACCACAAGCAACTGTATGGTGTATGTAACAATACTAACGGTATACTGTGCTTACTTTTGTCTGAACCATTGCGATCCTTTGTCTCCTCATGTCAGCAATGAGTTGAAATAAATTAAAATCTTCTGTGAGTTTCTAGTTCAATTATACAAAAAAACCAATAATCAACACAATTATAACAAATTGCAAAACAGCAATATCACTATCAACTGAAGCACGGAACATTATACGCTACCCCTGCACGAAGTAGACCCCACACATAATCGATCGCACATATCGTTCCTGTCCGACCACATCCAGCACTAAATAACCATGTCAAATTGTAATTAGACTAATTCCTGAAAAATTCACAAATTGAATTCAACATTTTTAATAGTTAACGAAACTCATTACCTGCAATGAACTAGCACAGGTAGCGTCTCGCTTGCTTGACAATCCCTAATCAACCGAACCATACTCAAGATTGGCGTCACAGAATCTGGAATGCCGTGATCGGGCCAGGTGATGTAATGGAACTGGATGATAGTCCGTTCTTCGCTTTGCGAGCACAGTTTCATTGTCCGTACGACGAAATCGGCACAAACCTGCTTCATCCGTACCTGCAAAAACAGTTTAAAAAACAAAGTTATATAACAAAAAATTCATTCAAGCGTAAAGAGTTTAATAAATATTTATTTCCCACTTACCAATTTTAACGTTAAGTTGCCAAATGACCGTTCTTCATTTTCGCATACCCAGTAACGTTCACATTTTTGCTATAATTTCAATAAAAATGAAGTACAATCAATAATAATAATAATAGCCCAGATTTGTGAAACTTTTGTGTGTGTGTGTGTGTATGTATATGTGTGGCAGACGCTTTAGCCCCGTCCATTGCACAAAACCCTCCATCATGTCAGCTATTATTGGTGGTTATTAAAATTGAAACCAGTCATAAGTTGTAGCATTTGTCACTAGATGAAGTTGGTTGGTTGGTTGTAAACGTGAAAAGTGCAAGTATGTTAGTTTCGTAGTTATGAATCCAAAAGCTTGCATTACTAACTCAGATTCCTTTTCTCATACCCCCATGCTATAGCACAAGTCTACTTCTAGTTTCAAATAATAGTCCATTTCTAATTGTGTTATTATTATTCACATTGGACAAAGTGCTTAAGTAGGATGCGCTGGCATTGCAAGTATAAAGCGTCTGGCAATGTCACCATTTGATTTATGTAGATGACTCATGGAAATTTTCAAATGACGAATTGGTTTCACAACTATAGGCCTACTGTGTGAATTTGAGACGAAGGTACTCTGAAGATCAATAATTACCTTTCCAGCTTCGACTTCACTGCTCGCCATCACAATCACCTGGACTTCGCAGTCCCATATCATCCGCCAGAAATCATCCACTGTTTGCGGTAACGGCCCTTGTGAGGCAATGTAGGCCCGTGAACCACTAGCACCCTGTGTTTTTAATAAACAACAAATTTATAATAATCATAATAACAATATAAACAAAAACTCCAAATTGGCAAAGTACAAAAACAAATTATCCAAATAAAAAATCCACAAAGTAATCGCACCTTGATGTAGCTGGCGTTGATATAATCAGATCCAGGAATTCCTTCGATTTCCGACAACACGACTCGTGTGTAATCAACTAGGAAGATGCATATTGAAATAAAATCTTGGCACAAATCTCAACTTCACTCGTAAAATAAACAAAACAAAAAATACCGAAAAGTGATTCACTTTTGTATGATAAAACGCTTACATGGCAAGATGTCTTTGTAGCGGTTCTTCTTTCGATTGAATTCATTTTCACCGCAACTGCAAGTGTATTGCGACAAACCTCGCAATGTCTCGTTCAGCGATTTCAATTGCTACATCAAATAACCGAATACGGATTTAAGTACGTAACACAATCACATAATTTCATTTTCCAAGCACATCAATTACAGTAAATTTTTGTTGTCTGGGTTGAATATATTTCCGGCTAGTATCACGACGGTTGCCAGCTGGGAATTAAACTTATAATGGCATCTATAAATGTTTAAACGACAATACACTGTACAGCCCAATAAACCTAAGACGACATAAAGTGAGAGCCGGATAAATCAAAAACCGAAAATCAAGATGTCCAATACTACGGAAATAAAAACACACGCATAAATTGAATCGAAAATTGCAGAAATCAAAAATGGAATAACTCAAAACTCGCATAAATCCAAATATCGAATCACTCAAAGATCGCCTAAATCCAAATTCAGATCGAGCAAAACTATGCATAAAGCATTTTTAAAAGGTTCATCGCATCGCTCTTAAAAATCATTTTTAATATACAGTACTTTTTACATGTTTACTCGAAGCACTTTCTGAACGTTTAGAAGCCATAATGAAACATTTAATGTTGAATGAAATACATTTTATAATAATAATAAAGTAATTTTCATTACTATGGATCTACTGTATTACTATTGATGGGTGAAAATATTATCAATGCAGAAAGCAACGCCATCTAGTGGGGTAAGAAATAAATAACATGCTGATGGGCAATTCAAATAGTATTTTATTCACAATTTACTTGTTTTTAATAAATTTCGGATTTGCAGAAAAAAAAATTTAATAATCAAAACAAAAATATTATTTACAAAGAATACGTGACCAAAAATTTACAAAAACACACAAAAAAAAAACGGAGAGATTTTTGCATAATAATTTTTTGACAACATTTATTTGTATATTAAAATCTAAATTTTGCGAAAGAGAAAAAAAAATAAGACTCGATATCGCAGAAAATTCATTCCACCTCACTTAGCAGAAATCAAATTTATAAACAAACACGAAGATACAATCTACTAAAACAAACACCACAAATGACGTCGAATCAAAGTCGTGTTTTCACCCACTTTTCACCCACGTTACAAAGTGACCACTTGTTTATGATAAGTACAGAAACAACAAAAATTTCAGCTATAAACCCAAAAAATAAATATAAACCAATTTTGCTGTTCGGTTCCAATGAAAAATAAATATAAAAACTTTAAAACATCATTTTTCATGGGTTTCGGATCCAATTTTCTGTGGCTAAATTGCATATCCGCGTATCACCATGTGGGCCGAAAACATTGAGTTACGAAACCAACCTCATTGCCACTATGGTGTTTTTGAAAAAGAAACAACGCAATTAGCAAACTCAACCTTGATGTAACCTGAACTTGAAAGTCTTGTCACACAAACGCTCCATTGTGTACTTCCTGTGTCACATTTAATTCCATAAAACTCTACCACGTTCATCGCCGATTACGATCAATTACACACTGTAGGGTTTTTTTTGGTCCAACATACTTTGATTATAATGATACTTTAAAGTGTAAATTATTGACTAAACTTTACATTTCTAAAAAAAAATCATTACATAAATTAAGCCTAAAAAAAAATATATTAAAATATTAAATATGAAAAACTCCCGTGAACTGTGACATCTTGTATAGTGTCATCGGCAATAGTAATAATGACAAATGATGAAACAAATATATCGTATAAGAAATATTGTAATACATCCTCCTTGTGGCATTGTGTGTTCAGAATTCAACACGAATTTCCTTTTAGAAACATAATAGTGATTGTCATCTGTCATTTACATTTCCTCTCCCTATTAAATGACTGAAAATTAAAGAGCAACCATCTAAAAAAATAAAATAAAATAAAAATATTAAATATATGTATAATAAGTATAAAACCAAATATAATTTCTCAAAAATCTAACACTAAAAAAAATTTACTACATTAAAAATGCTTTTAATTTTTAATGTACTAAAAGTACATTAAAAATGCTTTTTTGTAAGCATATTCTTTATATACTGTCATATACAGATAGTTATATATATATATGCATCATGTATGTAAGTTATCTATTTCTGCAATTTTCGATTCGATTTAATGCGATTTTGTTACATGGGACTATGCAGTATAGGCCCTACTATCGTAAATATCTGTAGATGGCACTCACGGCAGAGTATGTTCAATTCCCAGCTCACTCACTCACAAAGTCACTCACACGTGAAGCTGATATAAATCGTATAACCCCCCCTCCCAAGTGATTTTCGATTTCTTCACGTTTCAATTAGGCGAATTTTGATTAATGTGAATTTAAATTTATGCGATCGCCGAGTAATTTGATATTCAATTTATGCGAGTTTTGAGTAATTCCTGTTTCATTTCTCTAATTAACGATTCATTTATTTATATATGCGATTTTGTTTTTTTTACATTGGACATACATGGCTTTTGATATATGCGAAGAACTTGTGCGGTTCTCGTTTTATGCGTTTTTAGGTACATCGCATTCTTAAATACAGTACATTCTCATAAACGACAGTAGATGGCAGTATACATTCGATTCCCAGCTCACTCACAAGTGAGAAGCTAATATAAACAGTATAAAAACAATGAAAAATTAAGATATACACAAATGCGGTTGTCTTCATAGAGTTAAAAATGGAATATTTATAACATTAAAAAAAAATAAATCAAATTAAATAATTTCAAAGTTCAACGCTACAATTATTTTTCGGGAAAACGTCGTCGCCAAATGGGCCACCGATTAAAATTCCAACACGCGATTACTAATTACGAATATTACCCCTCCCCACCCCCCAAAAAAAGGAAATTGCTGCATTCTATGAAATTAAAAGTAAAATAAATCAAAATATAAAAATCAAATATAATTATTAAACCATACATACAAAGGATGTAACTTAAAATTACTAAGAAGAACAAAGTGTTATCTTCTTAGCATTTGACAAACACACAGAGAATGACATTCAACATCATTTCCAGCAGCCCCAGTGGTTTTATTTTTATACGTAGCCACCAGGTTACGTAACTGTATTCACTAATTCAAGGATTTCTCTCCATGTGGTTCCGAACAATCGAAATAAAACTCCGATTTAACTTCTTTTTTTTTGGGTCTCCCATAACCCAGCAGCGAAGAAACGCACCATGTATTCGAATGTTTATAATTATCAATTTGAAATCTATAAAAAGGATTCATATTTTGTTGCAACAACATGCGAACATTACTCATGTTAAAAAGTGAATAAACTATAGATATGACTTTATAAAGGTATATATATATACAACAGGGTGTAACAACCTTCACTGCAAATTATTTCGTTACGCCCTGTTTGTTTGTTTCAATATCAACATCCTAAGGTGTTAACGCTCATATTATAAATCGTAAATTTCTAATACCCAATACCGCATGTCAATATACAGATTGTCCCAAACGTCTTGGTGCAGTTTTTAGCTGTTAAATCAAGATCACTTGGTTAAATGAACATTTTACCAAAACTTATGGAACACCCTGTACAAGTTACCTCCTGCAGCTAGACCCCTGTCACTCCTTGAAATTCTAATATCAGAATATATCAAAGTACAATGATATCAAAATACCATTGGTTGAGGAGGTTTATTGATATCAGGGGGGGGGGGCTATAATTGTTGACATTACAAATCATCATAAATTTTGCATGAAATTTAATTTTTTAATATTTTCACTTCATTTTTATAATTTTAAAAGATCCTTTTCTTCGTCTCCAGATTTTACCTTGACATTATGTTAATACAATAACAGTATGTTTTTGTATACAAATAGGCACCAAATGGTAAATAATACCAGAACCGGATCAGGGGTCTTCGTGGTAGAGGTTGCCTATAATATATTGATACAAATATAAATATAATAACAAAATTTCATGTCTTCAATTTTTGTGCCAATGTCCTTGTAGTTATTCTTATACTTTTAAAAATAACAGCAGATTGAAAAGCATACATTTTATAAAAATATACATAATAAATATTAACATTCTATAAAAAAATACATATACAAAATTAAAAAAAGATCCATATATATAAATAAATAAATATTAAAAAGAAATTTCCATTCATTGCTTCACTTCCCACATCATAGACAAAACAGTTCATTCTACCATGGAATCTACCAGTGCGAGCAAAACGACAGTTTGTATAAAACACATAGACCGATTGATTTATTGAAAAATGAGGTTATTCTATGACGTGCAAAATAATTTAAACTTGGGTTTATTATTCACTCTATTGAAAGGAAACTGATGTATTATTTAAGCCTATAAAGTATGTTGTGTGTGTGTGTGGTTTTTGATATACTACAGTACCTGAAACTCCTTTTCGTACAAGTCGTCTCCTTCGTGTCTTTTCGCTTCCAAGGTGTCCACATGATTGAGAAAGTTTTCCAGTGTCGTTCGTAGGGGCATAATTCTACCTGTCACTTCATTATCGGCGCACATTTAGCAATAAATAATCCACCACAAACAAGAAAAGTCGCCAACTCGAGCACCCACACCCCCATTTTCCTTTTCTAAACTTGTGCTGCCAAAATAGTGTTGTTGGACGAGCCGGGATTAACAGGGAAAAAACAAGGCTCGAGCTGAAAATACCAAGGACCTTCTGTTGAAACGCTTCGACGAGTGACGTATAATTACATACGTGTATAATTACATAAAATGTCACTGGTCAAAACAGAAAGCTCGACGATGATTTTTGAACAGTTAATAAATTAATGTTTAAAATTAATTATTACATTCCAATTTATCTTTTTAAGATTAAAAATCGTGTTTTTTCAGTGTGTTTTATATTCAACTAATTTTTCTTTTTATAATAATAAAAATAATAAAAAGTCATGAAACGAGTCATACGTTCGAGCCTTCTTAATGTAGCATTATTACATGACCTCACAAGATTTGGTGGGGGTGAACATTATATTAAATTTCACAAAAACTAGTAAACTAATTTCAAAAATTTTTACGTTTATATTTGACGGAAATCGAAACAATAAATATTCTAAATTTTAGTTGCAGAGAATATATTTTTTTTACTGAAAATATAGAAATTTAACTAATGACACACAGAATAACATTAAAATATATTAAGTTTTTATCACTAAAAATTAATATTAATCATGTAATTGCTTCACTTCTATGTCAATATTATTTAAAATAGCACTTACATTTTAGAAATTAAAATATATGTCACCAACCCCACTCAACTATTGCAATAAATTTCTTAGCATCTGCCACCCAAAATTAATTTTAAAAAATATAAATAAATAATTAAATATTTAACAAATAATGTAATAATAAAAAAGTGTATATATATAATACAAAATATATAATAAAAATTAGTTTTTTTATATTCATCCTGCATTTTTTCAAATTTCACACATGAAATATTATACTAATTTAAATTCTTTTTATAAACTGAAAAGTACCCAAAAAGTGTAAAAATGATAATAAAACTTTTCAATACAACCTAAAATAAAACCAAAACCTGTTTTCTAGTTTTGAATTTGGTGGCTATCCAAAACAGTTACCATGACAATAGTGTATACAAACCCATATCCAAAAAAATCCATTTAAGACTGTGTACTACATGGCTGCAACATAACCTGAAATGCCATAATTTGTGAAGACTTCTTCACAAAATGCACAGAAACAATGAAAAATCCACTTGAAAGGTGACTTATCAATTTTTCATATATAAATCATCAATACTTAATTCTTATATACATTCTATAGGCTTACATTATTACCAGTGAAATACTTTAAATGAAATTTTTGGTAGATTTTTATACCTTGCACAACATTTCCCTTCCCTACCATAGGCTTCATCACAAAAGAAAGAAGAAAAAGTAGCAAAAGGGCGTGTTGGGTTAGAGATGAAAGTCAAGTTTCATCTGCCTCGATCTTGCACTTTCCTTTTCCTACCTTTTTTTTTCTAATTTATTCTACATGACGAAACCCCTAGGAGGGAGATGAAACGTTTTGTTGTTAAAAAAAAAGTACTCACTTTTATAATAAAAAGATTAACTTAATTTTAGCAAACGAAACAAAAATAGACAAGCAAAAATTAATATAATAGTATAACCTCCCCTTCACCCCCTCTAACTTCTTCTCTTGGTCAGCTGGCTCCAGTTACTTTGGTCCTCTGGACACCCCCGTGCTGGAAGCCTAGCCACGAGTTGGTTAAACGATAATAATAACCCTGTAAATTTTGTAGCACTAGAATCAAGATATGTCCAAGATGATGGACTTGGATTCAAAAGTCAAATTACCGACAATGCCTCCGAGAGAACTGCGCACGAGCATCGATACAATGGATCTCGACGGTACATGGGTTTGCATTTTCTTTCTTGTACAACACCGTGATCCTTTGATTTACGAGGTTTGCCTGTGTGATTTGCAGTCATCGAAAAGCGATCGGGCAATCCATTTCGACTGCCGAAAGAGACAGACACTTGGAAGCTCATCGAGCAAGAAAAGTTCAAACAACGATCGGTAACGTATATCGTTCGTTCATCAGAATCTTTGGTGTTGGCGTAATGTACATTTTGTTATGTCATTCATTCTTTTTTTTAAAGATGAAGCATGAAATGTCCAAGAAACCGCTTCATCTCAAAACTACCTCGGCATATCGTCTCCGAACCACCACTTCCAGCATTTTGAAAACCGTTACACACGTCAAGCTTCCAAAAGAACCACCCCTGTCACCAACATCGGTTATAAGAAACGATCCAGAGTTTTTAAGAGCATTAGCCACAGGTGATTATAATCACCGAGATATTTACTGATTAAACTTCGTTTTTACAAAATGTGCTTCTGCATTCATCTTACGGTGACCGCTATTTTGTTGCAGGAGAAAAGCTGCGGAACATGGAGAACATTTCAGCATTTTTGAGCACCAAACGAGAGATGTTTCTGATTCAAGTGAGTTGCACTTTTATTGCACGTCCAATCAGTATGTCGGAGTGGACATACCGTCACGTTACGGTTTTTTTTTTTTAGTACTTGATCGGAGTTAAAAAAGACGAGATGATACGCATGGAAAACAGAGAATCCAATGAAGAGAAGAAAATTAACCTTGCTGAAAAGCTCCTGGAAGAAGACGCCATCAAGTTCGACATGTTCCTGAAGCAAAACGATCGGGAAGCTGTCGAAGCCAGCAAACGGTACGTCCCGAATTTCAGACATCAAACAAACAAACACTCAAACAATCGTGTGATGACAAAACGTTTGAACATTTAGTGCGGAAGCAGAAGCCAAAATCAAGTTGGACAAAGTTGCGGAGATCAAGAAAATACACGTTCAAATCGCTTCCATTAAAAGGTATGCCAAATGCGATAGCACCAGACAGTTTCGTTTAATGTTAGATGACACGTGAAATACGTGAAGTCTAATGCTAGACATTTTATCATAAGTACGAGATTGCTAAGTAACAATAAACAAGGGCTAACTATACAATAGCTAGCATTAATAATAAGAATGGCCCAGATCTATGGATGTGCCTGATGAATGCTTTAGCCCCACCTATCTTGCAAAATCCTCAAGTCAGCTGTGGTTGAGTTGTAGCATTCGGTCACTAGATGGAGTTGGTTGTAAACGTAAAACACGTACACATTCAGACTTACATCTAGTTGTAAATGTAAAAATATGTCACTCTTCCCATGCTATAGCACAAGTTAACTAGTATTATAATGTTCGTTTTAACATAGTGACATTAGTAAACTGGATGACATCTTAGCCGAACGCAAGCTGTATCGTCAATTTCTGTTTTTCCTATCACCACAGGTAAGCAACAGCTACCTCGCACCATACTTAGCTTTACTACTCACAATGCTATTTCATTCCATTGAAATCCACTGACTAAAAACAAAACTTTTTTCAGGAATGGACGGAGCAAGAAGCACTGAAAGTGGCGCTTCGAAAAGCTAAGAGTATTAAACCGCAACTACTCACAAACATGGCAACTAATATAATAATGGAAACATTTAGACCTATACTACCGAATCTTTAGGCTCGTCCATGAAAACACTGCCAACGGTAGTATCCGGCAGGCAAGATAGTACGTTGACGCTGCCATCCGTGAGATCACGAGAACTTGGGTTTAGGAGTGTCCGCACCAGCGTGGCGGGTGATGCTCTCCCCGATTTTCCTCGTCGGCGACAACGTTTTTCGCGTCGGACCATGTCAAAGAAATCTGACGTTGGGTTCCTGTTGGATTTGGAAGGAGAGGGGTCAGAAAAATCATTTTCACAATTGAGATGTCAATAGTTTCAATGATAAAAAATGTGACTTTCCATACTGCAGTTCCGCGGGATCCATATCGATATCGACCGACGATTCTTTCTTGCTGTCGCCAGCAATGAGTCGTTTTTATGAGGAAGATGAAGACGAAGAGGGAAAAGTAAGATTTACAGATGTTGACGATAATAAAACCAATCTTCGCACAGCTAGGTAATTAATCGTTTTTTTTTAACTATAGCTGCCGTTGTATTTCACCAATACGCAACAATTGCGAGACATTTTCATCGACCTGGAGGAACTCAACCTTATGATGATCCAGAAAAATCAAGAGACGGAGGAAGCGCTCGAAGAAGTCCAAGCAGCGTATGAAACGAACAAACAATTCTTGTAAGTTTCCGCGTCACCCAACACATACGAGGTGTAACAAAATTGCTTGGCCAAATGCTGAAGGTGAGTGGTACCCATCTAATGAACACAAAAGATCATATAAACCAATGCCCACAAATGCTTCGTACATATTGCATTGGTGTAATGCAGTGTAGTCCTTTGCTTGAGCAGTACACTAACCATGGAGATAGACAATTTCTCAATGCTGTAACTGTCGTCACTGGAGATACTTTCCACAATGAATTATCAAAATGTCCTCCATTTTAGTCAATGCAGGCTTGAATACATCTGGAACTGTCACACCCTTTAGGTTCATGTGGCCTTTTGTGTTTTGATACTACTTGTCCTCAACATTTGGTCAAACGTTTTCGATACATCCTGTCCATTAGTATTGGGCTTTGTGCCAAGATATGCCAGTACCAGATATTTTTTCATAGAACTCGCACATTTCCCCTGGTGGAAGAGGACAAGAAACGCGTTTCACCAATGTCTATATTTCAAAGTTCTATATTTGTATCATTAGGAGCAACGAGGTGAAAGTCTTAAAATCACAGATCGAATTGTTGACGCACTTAGTCCAGCGCGAAGAAGAACGAGCCAACGACTTTGAAATCAAATGCAAGTAAGCATCAAGATGAGACATTTAAAAGGAGTCGCCAAACTAAATAAAATCAATGCACGTCGTCATGAACAGTCACTACAACAAACAAACAATTTCTCTTTTGCAAGACTATTTTCCTTCGGCGAATTCAACGAAGACATCCAAGAAAAGATGCTCAACGAACTCAACACCCGAGTGGAAAGCGTATACGAAAGCGTCATCGGACCCAACGACGCCAACCTCAGCACTTTGCAGATGATGACCAGCATTGAAAACAAACTGGAAGATTTGCTCGAACTGATCGACCAATACCCGTCGTCGAGAGTTGGTTCAGCAGCGAAGTTAAGGGACAGGTAAACGACACATCGCCAATTTAATGGTCCGACAAAACGTTTTGATTTGTCATCGTTTCAGACAACGCCGCATCCAGCAACGTCAACAGAAGTTGAAAGAACAGCAAATCTTGCAGAAAGATCTGCTGAAACGGACCATCGAAAAAGCGTTGGCGGAACCACGAAAATCCGGTGGAAGGCGATTGATCTTCCGATCGGCGCCGCCTCAACCGAAACAAGTCATCGACAAAAGGAAATGGCGAACCAGAGAAGAAGACGAATACAACTACTTCTTTACATGATTTTCAAAAAAAGGCGGGAGAAAGACTTCTACCGTTCCAGCAACCATTTTGTGTTTTCCCAAAAATAATAAATTTAGAAGGGTTATCCGATGACAAAGAGCACGATATTTAAAATTGTCATTCCTCGTTTTATATACAAAGTTAAATAAAGAATGCATTTTTTTTTACAGAAGATTTCCATTTTTTCTTTCTTTCTTTTTGACAAAACTCACAATTTTAAAATAAAATAATACGACGCTTGACATTTTCTCCAATGATAATCGATTGGATCAAACAACAGTTCAGCATTCCGGCAATTGAACATTAACAACTATTGAAATACCTTTGACATGTTTTTTGTCCGTTTAAAATATACACATATATAAAAAAAGAGAATAAATTTCATCGCTGTGAAGCAAAACTAAAACGTTCGTCTCGTTAACGTCACTGCACTTTACACTCTGGCTGCTCGGAGGTGTTGGGCGATGCTTGCTTCTGATCTTCTTGTTGTTTCTGCAAGTTTGCTGTTTGGACAGTTCGCTGTATCAAGAAAAATATTTTAATTTAATTTCACTTTTTAACAAGCGATTGGTTCAATCAAACTAATATTAACCACTACTTACCAGGGACTCTCTCTTGCTGCGACTACGAAGTTGGTAAGTAGTATTGCTATCAGGTTTGACGAATTCTATTCAAACAAAAAATTACACATGAATAAAAAATTGTAGATACAGGCAACCCTGTGTATACAAATTGTATTTAAATTAGATTAACCATGCAAACAACTAAATCACTTTGCTGTATAACATGAGTGATCTGCCGTGAAAACTAAAATTACTGCTGTATAGCATGAGTGATCTGCATGAAAACTAAAATCACTGTTGGATCGCGAATGAGAGATCTGGCATGATCAGTCATTGGTTGAATTTTTATTTCGGTTGGAAATAAATTAAATGCAAACAACAATATAATATACAGATAGTAAAAAAGATACCACCTTATGGGCAAGATGGCACAGGTAATATATACCCATATTGTGGATACTACCTGTGCCATTTTTTACTGTGCACAAGACAGTGCACAGGTGACCATTGTCTTGTCAAGGTGTCAACGTCTTTTTTGACCGACCCTGTATAACAACAAAAAATTTATACAATAATCACCATCGGCATCTTTCTTTGAGGTAACGCCTTCTATTAAATTCTCCTTAACGTGCTGATCCGATTCCTGAGTGTGTCGTACACGTTTTTTCGGCATTTCTCGTGGAGTTGTTGAAATACCTGCAATTGAACAGTACAATGAACAACAACTTGGACAGAATAAAACTTGGATTGTAAAGGACGCCGAAAGAAAACAAACAACACACCACCAACATTCCGACACTCAATTTCATTTCCTTTGGCTTGCTGGCTTCTTCGTTTCATTTGGGACGGAGCTGAAAGAACCGTCGTCGACATGTCCGAGCTTAGGTTCGAGATGTCGTTCACAGAAACGTTGGAAAGTTCAGAACAATATTTTTGCTTAAGTGTGCGGATTTCTTGTCGTTTCGAATCGACCTTCGCCTGTCGCCAAAAATATAAACAAAAATCATTCGGAAACGTGAAACGGAATTCCATCAACGACAAGGCAGCTTTAAATTTTTTTTATACAGAGTACGATTGCTGAGGCACCAACGACGCACCTTCAAAAGTTGCACTTCCTCTTCCGCTTTCTTTGCCCGCGACATGTTCTGGACGCTGTCCCGTGCAACTTCGTTCAGCTGATCCTGTTTTTCGTCAAGTTCTTCATTCAACTCCTGGAGTTTCTGCAATTGGAGTCAAGTTGCAATTTGTACCACAAGGATAATAAAGTACCTAAACGTTTCTAAATCCATCGCTGCATCTTACGCGTAGTATTATCTGCTGGGGGGGGGGATGCATCCATGGATGCGTTAAATTCGTATTTGTGAATCTCGCAGATACGAAAAACCAACTGTACACGGGCAATTTCATGAAACAATTGATTCTAGGCGCCTCAGGCACTACGCTATGAAGGTGAAATAAAGTATAGAAGTAGACCCGTGATGCAGCACGAGAGAAATGAGATAGGGGTTCAGGGTTACTAATACAAACTATCGATTCATAACAACAAAGTTAACATATGTGTACTTTTTTTTACATTTACAACCAACCAACTCCATTTAGTGACAGGATGCTACAAAAAACGTTTATGACACATACATAACGCACTGATCTGGCAATTAAACATTAACGACTTCTATAAACGTGACTTCCAAATATTATGTTAGTCAACATGGAAATTGCCCCTATACCTTTGCTGCATGTATAATAAAGTTAATTGTAGGGTACGTACCATCCTAAATGATTTCTCGTTCTCAGCCATTTCTTGCTTCAGCAACTCAGCATCAGCACACGCCCTCTGGTGGTCCTTCTCCAACGAGTTGCATTTCTCCAGCGTCGCTTCCAGTTCCTTGTGAATTTCGCTTTTCCAATCCTCGCCCATCTTTTCGTTGCTGGTCTGGTGGGTCGTGGTGTCATGTCCCAAGCGAGTCGAGTTGAGTATTTCCTGCTTCAAACACTCCCGCAGCGAGCTCAACCCGCCCGACGTTTCCTTGAAACCGATAGTCATTCTCTCCAAGATGCTTTTAGTCAACTCCGGCAAACGTTTCGCCATGCATGCCTCAACCTGTTCCGCAAAATCTTGAGCGCTGTCGACTGTCGACTGCTGTCCGTCGACAAACTGCTGCAAGTTTCGAGAGAGTTCCCCGAGCTTGGCGCTGGTTTTTGAATCGTTCGACTCGAGGGCGCTGCCAATCACTTCGCGCAACATTTCTCTCTCAGTCGACTGAGAAAGCAGTAGAGCGTTGACATTAGACGCGAGTTCCGCTTGCAAGGCTAAATTCCTGTCGACGTTGCCCGACACTTGCGACATCGTGGCAGCGCTCGTTTCAGTCGTCTTCGACAGTTCGGCCAAATAAGATTCCATTGTTTTCTTGCCTTCCGTGTCTTTCAGTGACGCCAATAAAAGCATTGCGTTGGTGGATTTCTCTTCATTCAAACTGGCGACGACTTGTTGTTTCACTTCCAGCTCGATCTTAAATTGTTCCAGGGACGCCTCCAAATGCTGAATCGACCTCTGCTTTTCTTCCTCGATTCTCTTCACCGTTTCGATGCTCGCCGTCAATTCTCTTTGGCATCTTGCGTGATCATCGACACGCTTGTCAAAGGCAGCTTTGATTTTTGTCAAGACGTTGGAAAACACATCTGTGCATTTCATTTTTTTGACCTGCAAAATAAAAAAGCCCAGATTTTCATATGAAAATTCTGGAAAGTGCCACAATCACCAACCTCAAGTTCAACGTAAAATACCGTCAAGACAAAACGTTCTTACCATATGATAGCATAAGTTAAAAATGAAGACAAAGAGTGATTGATAGAAAACACTCTAAACAAGTACTGTACAATGCATCTGATGATTATTACTCTCTGAATGTGATCAATCTGTTTGAATAGAGAATGACATTTTCCAGGTGGAAAGTCATTTTTGGCATATTTTGAAATAAATGATTCTAGTTTGACATGTTGACTTAGAAACATACCATACATAAAAAGGTTTATAAAAAATAATACGACTACTGAAATTCAGAAAAACAAAAAACAAAACATATTCAAGATTTACAACTACAGTGTATATCAAAAACTAAACTGCCCAAAACAAAATGTTATACAAAGCATCCACCACGAGATCTAAACCTTTGGAAGCTCCCTCATTTCTTAATATCAGGTTGTAGAAAGTGACGCTTGGTGGAACGAAAGCAGAAAGTCATAGTTTATGTGGGAATTTTGTAGTGCATGTCAGAGCAGCAGTGGCGCTGCAGTCAGTTGTATTCCAAAATGGCACCTGAGTAACCAAGCAACGGTTGTGTGGTGGTATGCCGAAACAAAACCTTAAACATTTAGCACAATCTAAACAACAACAACAAATGAATTGACTAAGAACATAACAAAAAACCGAAAAATTAATCACCATTTGTTAGCGATTTGATGCTTCTTTGGCGATGATTGTCGAAAGAGTCCATGAGAAATATACATTTGTTCTGTTCATTTTTGTTTAAAAAACCTTGAACTCTGAAAAAATGTTGAAACATTCCAAGTCTAATTTAAAAATTCTGATAATTTGTCAACATGGGGGAGATGGTGAAAGTTTGATTACTGCCTAAAGCCCTAGACATTCTTCATGCCACTAAAGACACCCAGACAATTTTATTGTGAGACTCGAATAGGTTCATTATCATTTTCATATTTACAGTTATGTACGCATTTTTACTTCAAACCATATGCGACTAAAATGTCTAGATTCCATTGTGGCTACCTAGTATAACCTTTACACCAAAACAACAACAAAAAAAATGTCTCGAGTATTCTTACCTCACAAGCAGCTTCGTCTTCGTTCAAAATTTCTTGTTCCAGCATCACCATTTTCTGTAGGATTTCATCTTTGAATTTCTCGCATTCCTCGTGCTCTTTCAGCAGCGTTTCTTTACTTTCCGACCGACACAACCGTTCTGCAAAGATCGCATTCTCACGTTCGAGTTCTTTCACTTTCACGTTCAACTTGTCCTTCTCGCTTTTCAGATTATCCACAATCGTGTCGAACTGCCCATTGTTCTCCTCGAGCATTGACAGGATTTCGTCTTTCGATTTCAAGTCATCCTTAAGGACGGCCGCTTCCTTTCTCAGTTCCGACACCAGGGTTTCCACTTTGAAACTGAAGCGTTTGGCATTTTGCGCCACATCGTCACGCTCATCAACAACGCAATCGTCAAACAATGCCGACAAAAGTTTCGACACATCTTTCAACGCTTCCGTCAAGTCGTTAACCGTGTCTGTCTTTGCAGAATTTAATTTGGCATAATGGTCCTTTTCTTCTTTGCAAATTCCCAATGCGCAATTGCATTTTTCAAACGCAGATTTGATACGGTCCACGTTGCTGGCAGCGACGCCAAGTTTGTTGATTCGAAGATTTTTCAACTGAAGAACTAAAGTCATGAGACGGAAAAAGTCACTCATCACAGTGTTCATTTCAACCGAATTTTCCAAAGCAGCGTCGAACAAACAGTCTTGCTCGAGATGCCGTTCAAGAACGTGCAATGGCGTGTAGTCAGAACCATCGTTTAACTTTGGAACCATGACGGCGTTCGGTTTTGCTTCTTTTGTGTATGAGTCCAGCAAAATGTCGATATAAAACAAAACGTCTTCGCGAGTTTGATCTAGCGCACAGTGTTCGAGCGATGCAACAATGTGCTTCAAAATCAGCAATTGCTTGTATAAACTTTTGTGAAAGCTACCGCTGCGTTCCAGTTTATCGATTCGAGTCTTTAGAGTTTCGAAACTCAGACGCAAAGGTGTTTCTCCGAAACTTTCGTTCGCCGAGAACGCAAGTTGCGGAGAAACGCCAACTTGTTCGCTTTGACTTGAAATTTCTTTGTCGTTAAGTAACTGCTGTTCATCGAATATCTACAAATTAAAAAATATATATTAATTATTTGTTAAGAACCGTGCAATGGATTTTCTACGAACTTGCCTTAATTAGCACAATATGATGCATTTTTATAATACGATGACCTACCATAGATCAATGTCAAGTAGCTCACAACATACATTTCCAGAAAAAGTGAAAATAGTTACAAAAACAAAAAACAAAAAAAAATCGGATAAACTAAACAAAAACAAAAATAAAACTGAACGAAGGGTGTGTCAATGGAAATCTCCTGCACAAATTCAAGCCTGTTCAGAAGATCTTTCCGAAGGCTCCTAACAAGAAAATTCCAAAATTTTACATATTTTTTCGTCTTTTCTAAAATTTTAAGGCGGCTTACAGAAAATCCATGCACTAACGTACAACATAAGTCATGCACACTCCACGTACAAATAAACATCCCAAGTTATCCGCAGTTTGCAATTTTTCGGTTTCAATCAAGGAATCCATATATTTTCCGACATTTTACAAATTTATATAAACAATACGTTCCCCTACCCTTAAACCAAATTTATATGAAAACAACAATGGCATTGGTGACAATGAAACACCTAATATTTCAACTATTGTAAATAATGACGGATGAGTTGAGATAAGGTATACATACGAAGCACTGGCGGATTTACGAAGGTGGTTTAAGCACCTTCCAGAAAATGTTTAGTTCATTGGCGTGTTCAATGATGTTTAAATGTTTTCATGGGAAAAAGTGGCAAAAACAGCTAAATTAATGCACTTTTTTCATCTCAACACACAGCATTCATTTGGAGTTTTATTTGTCACAAAACAACACAATTTTTAGACATCCGTCATAAAATTTCAGCTAAACCCCTCCTTAAAAGTCGCTTCTAAATCCGCCACTGATATGAGGTACTATCCAACGTTCCAGGACTCTGACCAGCAAGCACAATCCGGTTGTATTAAGCCCTTCCGCTGCTAGGTGTGTATACTTTGTCAACCAGTGTGCTAAGAGATGTCATGCTATGTCAATGTCCTAGAACGTTTAAGTAGAGCCTTATACATCCGAGTCTGCTCAACCAGTCGATTGTAATCTACCGCTGCATGTTTTTTTTTTCGTAAGTTAAAAATCTTAACTGATAAACAACTTGATCAATGATTATAAGATTACCAGTTTTATTTTTGTTGATTTGTTCAAATATTAACTTTGTTCGAAATCTATCATAAAATACACATTGTTTGAGATTTTTATACTTTGTCCCTATTAATTTTGTAGCCCCTCCCCTGCCCTCAGAGTAGATTGTGAAGTTGCACTACTCAAGAACCAAACCATCGAACGGTTGAGCAGCACTGTTATGCAGCATTCACAATGTGATTATTTTTATAAACAATGCCAACACCAAAACACTTTTTAACAATCTAAAATTATTACGTTTTTCAGATGTAATAATGCAACTTATAACGATGAAAACAAAATAGTTACATACCGCTTCTTCGTTGAGGATACTGCTTGCAAATTGGAGAGCTGCATCGGATAACAAGGTGCCTTCCGCCACACGCTGCAACTCGTCTTTCATGTCCCGCGTCTCCTCATTCACTCTGATGATTTCGTCCGCTTGGCTTTCAATCTCGCTCGCCAACATTGCCTTCTCGGCGATGAGCGCCTGCAAACGGTCAGTCAGCTTGAAGTTCACGCTTTCCGCCTCCTGGTACTTCTCGCTAAGCAAAGCGATCTCATCCTTGAGCAACTTCACTTCTCGGTCGTTCGACTCGTCGACAGAGCTCAGCTTGTTCACTTGCTCCACCAGCTGGCACTTCGTGCTTTCAAGAATCTCGATGTCTCTTTCCTGAGATGTCACTTTAGCCTGCAATGCGCTGGCGTCTTTCTTCAACAAAACGCATTGCTTTTCGACATCGTTCAACTGCGACTTCAGCATATCGGCAGCGCTGCTCGTCTTCTCCAGCTTCTCGTTTAAGGCATTGATTTCGACGTTCTTGCTGTCCTGCAAAACAGTCAGTTCATGTTGCTGGGCATCCAGACTCTGCGCAAGATCGTCTCTTGCCTTTCTGATATTCGATAGTTCCTCGTCCTGCTCGCCAAGCCTGGTGATGAGTTCGGCATTGCGATGTTGACATTGCACCAGTGTGTCTTGACATGCTCGCAAGCTGATGACCTCAGCGGCAATCGAATCAAGGTTGTCAATTTGCATCTGCTTATGTTCCAACTCTTTCAAGAGCTCGTTCTTTTCAGCGCTAATGACCACCAGTTCTTCATCTTTAATGGCCACCTTTTGCAAGAGTTCGTCAAGTTTAACTTTGCACTGATCGTAACACTGCATCTGCTCTTGTAGTTGGGACAAAAGAGCTTCCTTGTCTCGTCTCAGCTGTTCATGTTCTTCGTCCTTCGTTGTCGTGGAGCTCTCGACATCTGCTACGTGCAACTTCAACTTCTCGATTTCGCTTTCACAACTCTGCAATTGGTGAGTCAATGCCTCATTGGCTTTGCACAGGTCGTCAGCAACTTCGATTTTCTGGCTCAACGCAATTCTGAGTTCTAAAGTGGCTGTTTCGTTGTCATTCAAGTCTTTCTCCTTATCTTTCAATTTCAACGTCAACTCTTGGAACCGAGCATCCAAATCGAAAAATTCTATTTCCTGATTATGCAACTTACTCTGTAAGTCCGCAACCTTTTCGGACACGTTCTCGCTCAAGTCGCTCATCTCACGCTGTTTGGTCAACAAAGTTTCTTTCAAGCATCTGATTGTTTCACACGCACTCTCGTATTCAACGTTTTGTTTTGTGTGCGCCGCTTTCAGTGTCTCCAGTTGCTCCGCTATTAAGGTCCTTTCCTCTTGCAAGGCTTTTCTCTCTTCGATAACGTTGGTCAACTTGTTCATCGATTCTTCTAAATCCTTCCTCGCGCTCTCATGCGTCTGTTCTAAAACCTTCAGTTTTTCGACGTAGTCCGACAGATCAGAGTTCAGCTTTTTGTTGGTTACCTGCAACTTGCTTAGTTGGACATCCTTCTCCTCGACCATGTTTTCAAAGTTAGCAGTCACCTCGGCCAATTTGAATTCGGCATCGCTCAGCGCCTCTTTCAAATTATCCATGGCAATCATGTTTTCTTCGACTATTTTGTTCTGGTTGATGGCAGCGTGCTTGTAGCTGTTGGTCAACTTCTTCACTTCCTCCTCTTTGGCAGCCAGTTTGCATTTCAGACATTCCACCATGTCGCAGTTTTCACACAGTTTCTGACCCTGATCGTCCAGCTTGTCTTTGTATTCAGTTATGGACATTTCCATAACTACCACTTCAGCTTCCTTCGATGCGAGACACACTTTCAAGCTTTCAACCTGTTCCATGCTCTCGTCCAACTTTGACAGATCGACCATTTTGCTTTCAAAATCTGCCAGTTCGTCCTCTTTCATTTTCAACGTGTCGTTGAGGTTTTCAATGAGCGATGCTTTCTCTATTAGAGTCGCATTGAACGTTTCTTCATTCGTTCTGAGTGCCGTGTTCACCGTCTTCAGCTCACTTTCAGCACATTGTAATTGCGACGCCAGTGATCGATTTGTTTCAAAAATCTCATCCAATTTCAAACTCAGCTCTTCCACGGTTTCTTTGTAAACCTTCACCGACATCTCCAGTTTTTGTACTTCATCCCGTCGCGAAAACAGCTCGACTTTCATCTCTTGGACAATAGTGTTCTTTTCTTGTGCCAGTTCCTCTTCTTTTGCAACGTGCGATTCGAGATCTTTCTCTTTCAGCGCTAACGCCGACTCCAACGACAGCAACTCATCCTGTAAGGTTTTTACATTTGCATTCAATGTTTGGTTCGCCTCAAACATTTTCTCCAATTCCACGTCGCGGATCTTGATTTGTTCTTCGCATTCATTTATTGAGTTTGTCAACCTCGTCGTCTCATTCAATCGCGAATTGACCTCGATTTCCAGGCGTTCGATGATTTCAGACTTCATTTGGAGCGATATTTCCGCATCGCTTTGACTACTTTCAAGCTTTTTAAGCTTATTTTCTATTGAACTAAATTCATCTTTCAGCGCTAACAATTGGTTTTGCAGAACATCTCTTTCATAAGTGAGATCCTCAATGACATGGAGCGTCTGTTTCAATTCCTCGATATTTGCGCTGTGCGAAATCAATGATTTTCTTAGTGTCAACATTTCATGCTCTTGCGAGTCGAGTTCAACATTTAGTTTTGTGATAATCTCATTACTTTCATCCAACTGATTTTGCATTTCGCTGTCTTTCATTTCTATCAGAGACTTAAATTCACTTTCTTTCGAATCGAGCAAGGTGGTCAGCTCTTCAACTTTCTGTTTCATGGATTGTAATTGGTCCAAGGTGGAATCATGCTTTGCGACGAGTTCCGACAAAACCTTATCTTTGGCCTTCATTTCGCGCAGTTGTTCGTCCTTCACCTCCATTGATTCAAACTCATCAAAGGCTCTTTTCAATTCTTGTTGTTTGCCCTTCAGCAGATTGTCTTTTTGTTCGCTCTCTTCTCGCAATTGGGAAATCTTGGTTTCGGCAGTGTTGAGAGAATTGGCGAGATCTTCTGTTCGCTGATTGCTTTCCGACAGGTCCCGTTCCATTTTATCCAATTCGTTCCTCAACTGCTCAATTTCGAGACTCAGCACCTGGCAGACATTTTCCAGGTTCGTTTTCAGGTCGTTAGTGGTTGATACCAGGGTCGTGTGTTCGCCACGAAGACTCTCGAGCTCATCTTTAGTTTTTGTCAATTGGTCATTCAGGCCTTTCTTGTCATTTTGCAAAGATGCCAATTCCTTCTCCTTCATCGACAGCTGGATCAGCAATTCTTCCTTGACGCCGATGAGATTGGTGATTTCTGTCGACTTGCTCGCCGCAAGTTCTTCAAGGCCCTTCTCCGTTTCGTTCATTTTGGAATGCAGATTTTCGTTAGACAATGCAGTTTTCGTAAGCTGGTCCAAAAGTTCTTTCTTAGCAGTCTGCACAATAATCAACTCTTCCAACTTTTGTGCAAGTTCGTTTCGAAGTTCTCCTAGCGTCCTTTCCAGGGTGCAAATGGAGTGATCTTTTGATGTTATACTTTCTGCCATCTCATTTTCGGTTTTCTGCAACACTGCGATCAGTTCGTCTTTGGCAAGAACATCCAAAACCATTAGATCGTTAGCAGAACGCAGTTGGCTAATCTCGTTGGTGAGCGTTTCTAATTCGCAAACATTACGTTCGATCTTGGCAGACAAATCGTCATTCACAGATTTGACATCCTTCAGCTCGTCCTTCACCACCGTCAGATGGGCAGCCATGTTGTCGTTAATCTCGTTCAATTCGTCCAATGCCTTCCGTTCGTGATCCAAGTCGTTGGAGAGGTTCTTGCTGATAAAACGCATTTCCTCCAATTGGCCGACAAGAGACTTGCAATTCTGCTGGAGTTCGTCCTTCATTTCTTCGCAACGATGCAGTTTGCCCATGGTAGTCTCCACGTCTGTGCTGCAGACAACTTTTTCATCTTCGAGATCTTTCATCTCCAACTTCAGCTTGTCAATAGTGCTGTTCAGGTTGTTGTTCTCGGCTCTCATCACCTTCAAAGTCGTGTCTCTGTCGGACAGTTCATTCTGCAACTTGTCCATTTCTTGCAGCAGGTTGTCAATCTCCTTGTCGCGACTTGCTTTGACCACTTTCAGTTCTTCGAACATTTGATGGGTGTGGTCGAATTCTTTTGACACTTTCAGCCACTCTTCCTTTCTCATGGCCAGCTCTTCACACAACTGGTTCTTTGCATTCAACAAATCGCCAGCATAACTTTCCAATTCCTGAACCCGTTGCTCGCATGCCTCACTTTCGGCACTATGAATGCTGATCTGCTCGGACTGCTGAGCAGATTTAAAGATCAGCTCGCCATGCAACTGTTTCAAGTGATTCAACTCTTTGTTTTTGAGGTCTAGTTCATCTTGCAACCCGTCACGAACCATCGTCAATTGCTCCATTTCACGCTTGCAGAGTTCAAGCTGTTCGGCGAACATTTCTTTCTCCTGCAAGCAGGCACCCAGTTCCTCGTTCTGTTGGTTGAACTTTTCAATTAGTTGGTCGTGCGACATTTTCCACGCATTCAACTCCTCGGTACGAGAATCGAGTTCCTGCTGTAGATCACATTTCATGGCTGTTGTGTCGCTAATCGTCTTCTCGAGCTGTTCGATCTGAATAGCAAGAGCAATCTTGTCATCGTTCACGACAGTAAGCTGATCGTTTTGCTGGCACCACTTATCGTTCAGATCCTCATTACTGCATTTTAATGCGTTCAGCTCGTCGTTGCGAGTTTCCAGTTCCTGCTGTAAGTTGTTTGTCACCGACAACGACTCTTTGATTTCCATCTCCAAATGCTGAATCTGCTCACCAAGGGCTTCCTTTTCGTTCATCAACGCCTTCAAGTGCTCGCACTGCTGCACACACTTGGAGTCGAGATCGGTATACGACACATTGACGCTGTTCAGTTCGCCTTCTCGAACGTTGAGTTGATTTCGCAAATCGCTTTGCACTTCCACCATCTGGCTGATTTCCATCTCAAGTTGACAAATATGCTTGCTGAGCGTTTCTTTTTCTGCCAAAAAGTGATTCAGCTCTTTGTTCTGAAGCTCGCATGTCGCTTTCATCGCGTTCAGGTCTTTGCTTTGAACGTCATGTTCTTCCTGAAGTTGACATGACATCACGGTCAGGTCCTTCGCTTTCAACTCGAGTTGGCATTTCTCTTCGAGTAGAACGTTCATTTGTTCATTCTGAATGTTCAGCTTTTGCACCAACTCGTCGTTCTCGCATTGCATGCTGTTCAGCTTTTCAACCTGATCAGTCAGTTTAGTTTGCAATTGGCTTCTCTCATCGACGACAACTTTCATCTCTGAGTTCAGCTGGTCGCACTGTTTGACCAATGCTTCCTTTTCTCCAGTCACCATGTTCAGTTCTTCGACCTTTTGCGCCAACGTTTCGACTGAGCCATTCAGTTCTATTTGCAAGTGACTTCTCTCATCGCTCAAGAATTCCATTTTAATGTCCAGCTGGTCGTACTGCTTGACCAATGCTTCTTGTTCTTGTATCGCCACGTTCAGTTCTTCGACTTTTTGCTTCAACTTTTCGTCCAATTCTTCGGCAACTTTCTGTTCTCCCAAAACACCAGAGCGTAAACTATCGCGTTCTTCTTCCAGCGTTTTCTTCACCTGTTCAAAATCGAGGGCTTCGATTTCGAGCGTTGAAATCTGATCCACAAGTTTCTTGTGCTCTTCGACCAGTCGTTTATTCTGCTCGCCTTGGCAAGTCACCTCCGAGAGATATTCGTTGTTAGAGACTTTCAGGCTATCGCATTTTTCGACTTGAACGTTTAGTTCGTCTTGCAATTTATTCCTTTCTTCCAGCGCAACTTTGACGGAATTGTCCAACTGTTCGATCCGCTCGGACAACTCCTGCTTCTCGCGACTTAATGCATTCAGCTGTTCATTCTGTAGCTTATTCTTCTCAGCCAACTCATCGTACGCTGTATTCACTTGGCTCAGTTCCCGCTCCATCACTTCCAACTCGGTACGCAAATTATTCCTCGCCTCCAACAACTGACTGGTTTCTCGTTCAAGCTG
Organism: Cryptops parisi; assembly: GCA_034695005.1. Lineage (NCBI taxonomy): Eukaryota > Metazoa > Arthropoda > Chilopoda > Scolopendromorpha > Cryptopidae > Cryptops > Cryptops parisi. Next base: position 63,200 of record JAQIWH010000182.1, read on the forward strand.
TTCAATCTGGTCGCTCAGGGCTAATTTATCAGCATTCAAAGCAGTCAGCTGTTCAGCCTGTTGAACGGACTTTTCAACCAGCTCGTCATTGGTCAATTTGAAGCTATTCAGTTTACGCTGTTTTTCTTCCTCGACTTCTTTCATCATTCGTTCGCATTCTTTCATTTCATCGGTCAAACCGAGCTTTTCATTTTCAAGCAATGCAACCTGCAATAATTTGGAAACAAGAAAATGTGTCATATTATTATGAAAAATAACACCTTGCATTATACAGTAGATCAGTGTTTCCCAATTATATTTAGTGCAGTGTTTCCCTTTTATATTTTGTACAATACGGAACCCCTTCAATATTTGAAGCACACCTAATAATGCGCTGCAAACAAAAAATTTTTTCTGGTTTAATTTTAGTACCTTTAAATTGAAGATATGGTATAACAATATACGCTTGCATTTATAGTACAGTAGTTTGCTCATCCTGAGTAGCTCTGGTTAGAGCTAATAGAGTTGATTCCATCTCTCAAGCTGCTACGAAGATTTTTTTCATCCTTGCTTTTTATTCAAAAATTGTATATTGAAAGTTATATTTCTTCAGGTAAAAGGGAACTATGCAAGTTTTGTGGCCCATATAAATAAATGCAGCTGTCAATCACACAAGCTCTGCAGTAAAAAGTGCTCAACCATTGTTTCGTTCACCCGATATAATCATGCCTAAAATATTTTAAACTTTTAATGACTACAATTTGTTTAATTTTTGGATTTTATCACGGAACCCTTAATTTCACCTCGCGGAACCCCATTTGGGAAAGGCGATACTAGACAGAAGAAAAGGGTGATCCCAGAGTGAAATATTTCAATGCTCTATCAATTAATCATTAACATATTATTATTTGAGGATTGTCTAATTGCCTCAAGTAGCTACCTGTAGCAATTGATCATTATTAAATTGAATTGAAATGAAAAAAAAATACTTACACTATCTTAAAATCTTTACATATTTGGAAAGTTTTTAAGTTGGTAGGCCTACCTAGTAGGAAAGAGGGGACACACTTGAATAACAAATTTTCACGGATGGTTTTTTTCTTTTAAATTTTATCAGTTTTTACAATTTTTGATAGTTCATTAGCACTGCCTCTTGCATTTAAGTGTTATAATTTTTACAGAGTCCATATATGCTGAAACAAAAGTACAATGCTCATTGTTCAAATCTGTCCCCTTAGGGGGTACATTTGAACAATGGTGGGGTACCTTTTAACAGTGCTGAGGCACAATTGAACATAGCCTCTAATTTCAATATTTATTTTTATATTATCGTATCCATCAATGGTAATGAATATACAAGTGTTTATGTCTATCTTATTTGATATTCACTAAAATAACACCAAAAACAAAACAACAAAACCACAGACATGCGCACGAAGTGTGCAGGTTGTGCAGATGCACAGTCTAATGTCAAAAAGTATTGTAATATGATAAAAACTTTTATTTTTTGTTTAACGTCATGTCTTTACTATAGAATCATCAAAGACTGTCTCATCCTCAATAAACTACTTTTGGAGTGGTCTGTTAACAGTGGCCAGGTGAAATACTCGATATTAAATATATCAATACAAAAAAGTTGATATAAAATATTGGTATATAAAATATCGATACTTTATTGATACTTTGGTATGCACACCCTTATGAAACATGCTGCACACGCCTATGAAAAAACATATGGCTGGGGTACATTTTAACACTGATCAAAATGTGCATCACTTATTCATTGCAAGAAAAAATCAAAGTTGTGATCATATATTTCGAACAAATGGAACCAAACTTTGCCAAAATATGGAGAAATACAAGTGCTTTTATGCCCAGTAGGTTAAAATCAGCAAGGTTCAGTAGCGTAGCTAGGGGGGAGAGGCAGGGGGAGGACATATGTCCCCGGGCGCCAAAAAGAAAAGGGCGCCAAAACGAGGAACTAAAATTAAATTATTTAACACATTTTATTCGTTAAAAAGTATGATTGGTTTCACTGTTGTAATGGAAATGATCCTTCAGCAAATTGAAGCTTATTTGCTCATATTTACGTGCTTCAATGGGACAGAGTCGTCTGAGCAATCTTGCT
>JAQIWH010000183.1:0-65077 GCA_034695005.1 Cryptops parisi
TCATTTATTTGAAGCATTATTATGAATAAATGTACAGAACAACATATTAAAAGAATTAAAAGAATTGTTACACATAATTTAATAACCCACTTCACCCTCTACATCACCATCAAAAAAACTTTAATACATCACAAAAACATAGAGAAACTACATCTTACAAATTTCCTACCACTAACATAACCTCATCTACATTATCTAACTCTTTTCTTTACAACACTTACACCGATTGAATGAGCTTCCGATCTTCCTGCGAAAAAAATCAGTACTGAAGGAAGATTATAAAAAAGAATCGTTTGCAGAATTTGATAAACAAATTTATAAACATTTATTATAGAATTATTGAAATGGGAGGAGAAAAGACAGGAAGCCTTTTGCCTTTGTTCTGTTGTTTTTCTTATTTTCGTTCTCTTTATTTGTGACCATTTATCGAGTCAATGTGTTAAGTACTTTATCATTATGTAGTGTATATTGTTAGCCAACTTAAGTGGCTAGATTATAATCATGTTGCTCTATGTTTTATATAGTCTATTTTTTGTATACTCATTTTGTTTTATGACGGTTTTGTCAAATTTCGTTCCCAAGGTACGTTTACTGGAAAAAAAAATATGCAAGTAAGGAAAAAGATATATTCAGGACAATTTCCAACCAGAACAAGTGTCTATGAAACATTTAATATACTACATACGATAGACATTGAAATAGGAATACCTTGGACAAACACAAAGTTTAGGCCAGATTAATTTGTTTGATGTTGAATTAAATATTTTGACGTTTCACCACCAATATATTTTCACAATTCACTCTGCGTCGTTCTCTGGAACACATGAAAATGGTTTTGCGTAATGTCATAAGGTACGGTAATTGATTCCATTTTCTGAACGATATTATAAGAAAAATTATTTCTTTCGTGATTGAGAATATTGAAGTTAAGTTCAATTTTAAGATGTCTTGTCGTCGCATCAATCATCTACTATAAATGTACTGTACATAGTATTGCAGTGATTAAAAAATTTAACGAGAACTGTATTTGTTTACCGAAACGAAGTTTAGAATAATAATGCCACTACCGAATTCATCTTTTTACTCGATGTGCGTTTTTCTTTTTGAAACGTCATTTTGATCTTTTGTTGGCACTTCCAACTCATCGAGTCTCATTCGAACGACTTTGCAAGGTTTCAACTTCATTTACATTTTCTCTATGACACAAGAGTAATTAAATAGTGCTTCAATTGCCCATTAGGCTTGCAAAGCGAGGTGATTCAATCTCTACCCTTGTCAGTTTTATCGTTTAAGTGCCCCGATAAATGGGTCGACAAAAGTCCGTGAAATAAAAGTGAAGAAGAAGAAATACTCAACAACAACAACAACCAGACAACTCGACAGTCCTAGTGTAGACGTAGTAGAAACTGAAAAAGGAAAAATTTAAACTGGCGGCATGAAAGTTTAGCAGCCAATGATGTTTTTCGTCGTCGTCAATGACGCAGGTTTGACATGACGAGTAGCGAAGCGTCTCGTTGTCGGCATAACAACGCTTGCGAATGGAGTTATTAAACCGTAGGGTGCTGTTTCTTCGCTTACTTCGAATTGAGAAAGTTTCATTTAATTTTCAACGGGAATGTATCCTTTGAGAGGCGTCGTTGGAGACAAATGAAACCGAGTGGCACGCGAGGTGGTGAACAAGTGTTCTTCTTACAACACCGCTTTCAAAACGGTCACTTACAAAAGTCACACTACCCAGAAATAGGAACCATTTTTTTGTCATTGCGGTGGGTTTTTTCAAGACGGAAACATATTATACGAGTGTCAATGTGAATAATTTTAGTTTTTTTTATTTTTTTTTTAAATGGTAATACACACGCTTGTTGCGAGAAGATTATTATTATTTTAGTCAACTATTTTGAGTCACCAACTTTGCTGGAGGGTGTCTCGTGCCGTTTCCCAGGTTGTAAATTATTTCGGATTTCTATTCGTGCGAGGTGACATTGGCATGCTGCGGAAACCCCTTTTTCAGTTACTTAAGCTTTTTTTTAATGGCTGCCATCTAATAGAAAACGCGACTTTTCGTGTTAGATTAACACCGCGTGAAGCGAAGGGTATCGCGTTGCATTGAATCTTCGTAGTAATGAAAAAAAGGCCATAAAAAGCTGGACTTGGGTAGGTAACTAAAAAAAAGAAGAAGGAAAGCGGTTAAGCATCCATTGCTTATTGGATCGCTACCATAGAATAATAGAACTCGTGAAAAAATCTACTTTTTTACTTGTTCTGTGTAAGAGAGAAAGCTGGAAACCATTTCCGTGGCAGCACTTTCATTTGAACAGCTCCGCATCGGAGATTGCCTCTTCTTCTTCTTCTTCTTCTTCTTCTTCTTCTTCTTCTACTATTTGAGTTGGTAGAGCTCTCTTCTTGTGTGTTCAATTGCGGCCTCTAAAATTACGAGGGGTCGTGTAATTGAGCGGATCTACTGGGGCAGCTCGACCGTGTCGAGACTCGGCTCGTGTCCCATTCCTGTAAAAGTTTTGCATGAATTTCTTTCTTTTAGCTCAAACTCCTGGATCTTGTTACGACCAAACTTTTATTCTTTTTTTCTCCTTCTTTTTCATTTTCTTTCTTTAACGTCTTGGACCGAAGAAGTTGGCCTTCGAGCCGTTTCAACGATGAGCAGGGTCGTCAGAAAGGATTAAACCGAATCCGTCTGGGAATCGAGATGAATCGATGAGAAAATTAGACTTGGTCCTAGTCAAGCGATTTATACAGGTTTCTTCTAGTTGAAAACAACTCGCACGACTCAATCGATATGCTTTTCTTATTTACAATTTTCTACGTGTGTTTTTCTAGTTTAAATCGGACTTCACGAATGAAACATTTTCAACCACTCGTGAAATTGATTTAAACCTTTTTTTAACAAAAACTACTTTTTCTTACATAAAAAAACCTATTTAATATAAGTTTTTTTTGTACATCCTGTACAACGTTATCTTTTGAGATGTCACCAGCAGGAAACTATTGAAATAATTTCGAGAAACAGCGCTAGGTGGCGAAGTTAAATTGTAGGCTAAACTATTAACGCATTGTTTGTGGTCATAGGTAACATGTTGAATAACACTGACACTTTCGATCATCCGATACTTATTAATCCGGACCCTAATATCGTGTTATAGCCTGTTAACGAATGAATGAAAATCAGTAAAATTTTCATGACACTTGGCCGTCAGTGTTGCTGAGCAAATGATATCGCAGAAAGTGCTGAAAGTGGCCGCCATGTTCTGTATCTCCCTTGGCGCTACGTGCTGTTGGTAACACGTGTCGATGTCACAACATCAAAGTTGGGGATGGCATTGGTCAAGTTTTCCTGTAAGGCTTCGATCGTGCGGGGCTTGTCACTGTGCACCTACGGTTTCTTCATAACCCCCCACGAGTGACGAGTCACATGTTCAATGAGTCCATGGCGACAATTCAGTCTTTGATGACTTTGTCATTTCCAAAAGTCTATGGCCATTGATATTCCCGATAATACGAGCCAGGACTTTTTTGTGGGAGTGTTTCAAAATAGGTATTATAGTGACAGGGGCACGGTACTACAGATAAAACACTATTGGTGCTGAGACATTGAGACGTGTTACCGACAACATGCAATGTCGCGTGGACATGCGCTTCTCAAACCACGGCGGCCACTTTCAGCATTGGTTGTGATTTTATTTTTTTTTTAATTTCGCTTCCACCTCGAATGGGATAAAGTACAATAATGGAAGTCTGTTAAAGACCATACAGAATATGCTTTCGGAGTTTAGAGTTAAAATGAATACAACTAATCAAGCAAATTACATTTGTACAAATAAAACAAATTTTCGAATTGCAGTTGGGAGTGAGTCCCATGAAATTAAAATCGTTAAATGGAAAACAATTAAACAAATGCCATCGTTAAATGGAAAACGATGGCATTTGCTCAGCAACATCGGAGGTAAATGTCATGAAAATTTCATTGATTTTCGTTCATTCCATTTGTTTACAACACCATTGTAGGGTTTAAGTTTGAGAATATCCGTGTAACTTGACACTGCAGGTCTCTGTCAACCACACTCGATGTTTAATATAAAATCAGCGGTCGTAAATCATTGCTTCGTGACAATTTTGTTGACTCATGTTGTTCGTCGTTAGAATGGCGATCAGCGAAGATACTTTGGTTCGGCATCACTAGCAAATGACTCCCGCGAAGCTAGAATTTTCTAGAATAATTTACGACTTTAGTCAAGGATTCGTCCGGTCTTTTCGTTATATTAGCGACTTGGAGATCCGGTCGGAAATTTTTCCTCTTTTGTCTTTCCCCAACAGCGCTTCCCTTTTTTTTGTTCTTCATCCTTATAAAGAAGGGGTAAACGAAAAAGACGACGAAAAAGGTTGGTGAGGGTTTATGAAGTGAGAAATGTCCTTGAAAATTACATTCCCTCTTGCACGTAAAGCGCAGCCATTAGGCAAGTAGCCAATAGGGGGCGAGACGAGAATTCGTATCACTACTACTAGTCGTCGTCGTGGTATTACTAGAACTAGTATTGCTACTACTACTACTCACGTGCTCCACGCACGCGCAAAGGCGAATGACCGTGTCTTTGGCTCTTCTGGAGATTAAACGGCTTCGGAAGGCGCAATAGGGTGCGACGATATCCATAGTGCCACCACGGTGCACCCTCGTCGTTCACCTATTGACTCGTTGCGAGACTCGAAGACGCCGAGTGAGACTGCTCGTAGCAACGTGATATAATCAAAGGCATCCGAGTACCGAATAGGAAGAAGACGAACAACAAGGGGGCAACTGAAGGGGCAAAAGTAATATCGTTGGCACGATACTTCCAAATAGGTTCATCATTGCGTTTCTTTATTTTAACGTTGTCTACTTACTGCTACGCGTTTCTGTGTATTATTTGTCTCGTTGTCCACTCTCCGTTGGAAAAACTTGTCGAGTTACTCTTTTCTTTGAAGCATTTCGCGTGTTGCTTTTATTTTGTTTTGTTTTCTCCTTTTTTTTTGTTCTTTGAAGAAAGAAAGAAAGAATAACAGACAGACAAAGGGAGTGAGAGATGTGGTCTCTCTTGCTGACAGAGTTAGTGGAGAGTTTGTTCGAAGCGAAAGTGCACTACCATTTTAAACGTCAACAAAGGTAGTGTTTTCTCAGAGTGGAGAACCACTTGTGTTGTTTAGTAGCACCAAACACGATTGAGAACAATTAAACCAAAGCTCAGAAGACAAAACGCAAAATCACAAAAAAACATTGCTCGTTACGGAAAAACCAATGTAGCTGTTAATATCAACTCACACAAAAAATGAATTTAGTTTAATCACGTTTAGAAACAGAGCGTTTATATGCTCTAGGCGTTGGTCCGCTCTAATTCACTCATCTTTTGAAAATAAATATCTTATTTATTTTTAGATGAAATGTTTAAGTCGGAAAAGCAATTTTTAAAGCGAAACAGAACATGATGCGATGTTTAATTTCCGTTTTCATCACTATGTAGCTTACTCTCACTTACACCGATGGCTTCTTCTTCTTCTTCTTCTTCTTCTTCTTCTTCTTATTATTATTTTTTTTGTTAGATGGTCGGTTGTGAACCGTTTAAGAACTTTGTCTCATTTTTCTCGAATGACAAACCGGAAGCGAAATTCATGCGCGAGATACTGTAGTACTGTAGCGGTGGTAGAGTTGGCGCATGCGTGAGTTTGGCCATACACTTTTCCCGACGACAATAATTTGTTGTATTTGACACTGCAAGACGACGCTGCAGCAAAGGCACTTAACGCGCTCGTTTCGTATTCATGCGCAAATCTAATTAGGAAGCTACCGCCGTTGCTACGAGGGCACTTGGAGCACGTGACCACGTTTCACGGTCCCCTTCTGCCGTGTATTAACTACCAGTGTACATAGATACCACCACCCGTTCTGCTGCTGCTGCTGCTGCTGTTCAAGATGAACGACGAGTTGGTTAAGAGGAGGAGAAAAAATAAAGAGCTGATATGAACCTATGAAAAGCCGAGCTGGACTAAATTAATGGGCGTGTTGTGGTGAACGTCGAGTCGACGTCGAATGAGAAACGCTTTTAATTGCAATGAAATCGGCGTACAAATTTTCAACAAAAGTTGTAGGAAGAATTTAAATAGCCTACTTTTTTGCTATTATATAATCAGCTCGGAACATAAAGTGATGAAATGTGGTTCTTCTTTAATTTCTCATTTATTTTATTTTTTATTTTCAAATTTTACAACCCGAAGAGTTAAAGTATTTACACAAAAATTTACAATAAAAAACAACCAAAAATAAATTTATGTACCATGAAGCACATGGTAAAACAATTTGCGCTTAAAATGAACACAAGTTTTGATACATGTTATATTACATAAAAATGGAACTTTTCGAATAGAGAGGGGCAGAAGATTCCAACTCTTAAACGAAAAATAAGGGAAGCGATTATAAATGCGTTTGTTAATAAAAAGAAGTATTGAAAGGCTGAAGCGGTGTATTAGACGTGTATTTTCTCCATCACAAACCCAATCTTTTAAAAAATGTAAACGATGACCTTGACGTCGAAACCCGCGACTGAATTCAATCATGCGATAGTAAAGTATCATGCGTGAAATGCTTAGTAGTAATTGGCGAGTACGAACAAATGAGGATATAGACTATAGAGCGATACCGACTTAAACCAAAAAGGAGACGGACCAGCCGATTATAGGCTACTTGCAGTCTTTGCAAGCGAAATTTTGGTACATCGCCCCACACTACAATACCGTAGGAAATAATCAAGTTAATTAATTTTAGTTTTCATATAGAGACATTTTTCTCTGTTTCGCAGGGTATTTTTAGTCGTTTGGTGAGGTGAATTTGTTTATTGATTGAAATGATCAATTTTTCCAACTGAAAGGAAAAATTAAGATCCAAATTCCCAAAATCCTAAAAGGAATTGATTCACTAGGAAAGGGTTTACTAAGAGTTAGGCGTTTGGTCTTTAATGGATTTAATTTAAGATCGTGGGAATTACTTTATTGCTCAATCTTCAATAAATCCTCTTCACTTAATGTGTTGATGGAATTTGGGGTAGATATAGATTAACAAATTATCATCAACATAAGTATGCAGTTGACCATTTAATGTAAGGTCGTGGATGCCGTTGGCAACTAGGAAGTAAAACATAGATGCGTTTGGACTTCCCTGCACCATTTCCCTGTTAGAGACCGTAGTTGTAGTGGATTGATTACGAATTTTGAAAGTACGATCAGTAAAATAATGCTCTAGGACCTTGATGATGGTGGGAGATACTCCTAACTTAAGACAAGTTTGAACGACTGACATTCGGTCCAATGAGTCGTACGCTTTTGAAATGTCCGTTTGGATAAGGGTAATATTTGTGGTTGAGGGATTATAAGATTTGACTAGTTTTAAATAAATGGTCATAAGAAGATCGGTACAAGATTTTTGCTGGACTGTGCCAAACATATTAGGATGACAGGTAAGATTTGCTAGCCCAAGCAATTCGGAAAAAAGAAGTCGATCAATGACTTTTACAAGAAAAGGGAAAGAGGCAATGGGCCTGTAGGACGGAAAATTATTGATGGATCCACCTTTGTATTTGGGATCAATGGTGGCGCTCTTAAATTTAGAAAAATATTGGTGAGAAGAAAGAATCATATCAATCAAGGCTTTAATAAACAAAGGGATGCTTGTTTTTAAACGATAAATAACTGCATTACACATAATGTCGGTATTAAAGGATTTCTTTTTTGTTTAATATAAGTGCAAAATATTAATGATTTCATCAATTGTGCAAGTAGGGGGAGGGCGTTCCATTGGCAAAAGAGGAAGATGTTGATTATGATAAATGGAAAGAAGCGTTATCTAGATGTACATTGTATAAAGATATTTTTTGTCCCCAACTCTTGTATAAAGTAACGAAACATTTGTTTGCAGCGACAAATGAAACAATTTTACAAATAAACATTCAGGATCGAATTACTGGAGGACGTGAATCACAACCCCATGCTTATCCATTCGCGGTAAACATAAAACAATCTGGAAAATGAAAATCTTATTACAAGCATTCTATATTTCTTATGTATGACATGATAGGTTTTCTGTAACATGTATAGGTACACATACAAATAATCCAGTCTGTTAGACATACCTCACCTGGCAATTTGTGTGGCGGTTCACTGATTAGTCCAACTCATGTTTTAACTGCAGCCCACTGCGTGACAGAGCCAGAGTGAGAAGACTTCGGTGCAAGTTGTATACCGTACGGGTAATCCTCAATTACCCGGGGTGTCAGGACACCTTTGAACCCCTCCCCCCCCAAAAAAAAATTATGCCTATGATACCGTGGACGTGTACGAGTGTCTGACCAGTTCCATCAATTTTAATTTTCAGCAACAATGTAGCTGTGGTAGTAAACTTGGGCAACCATCGAACAGATACCGAAGAAGAGGGAGAAGTAAGAATCAAAACGAGTCAAGTAAGAATTAATTTTCCAATCTTAATTTCACGATCCCATGTCCTTAAAAATATAATAGAACAAGTAAAGCAAATACCCTACCGACTGGGACTGGGTAGCACCATTTTGAACACCACGACGCGCGACGTTCCGCTTCTCACCTAGAAGCTTTTTTACCAGACTTCGACTGCGAAGAAGGAGGGTTATGTTGTTCGCGTGTATGTACTATGTATCCATTGTTGGTTTCTCACTTCCTACAGGCTAAACGGCTTGATGGATTTTGATAAATGAGGTGTCTATGAATTCGTCTCAGTCTCTCGAGTAACAATATCTATATTCGTCAATGAAAAACCAATATGGCGGATGCTACATGCTATTATGGCAAATGCAACATGTCAAATATCTATTCTTCCTTTAGAATAATGTCCCTGTAATGTCTCTCGGGACGTATATTTAATAAATAAAATAAAAATAAATAAAGACCCTCCTATAGGTTAAACGACTCTATGAATTTTGATGAATGTCTAATGATTTGTCGTAGTCTCTCCAGTGACACTGGCTATATGCCGTCTATTAAAAATCAATATGGCAGTCGCTACATGCCATATATCAATTGTTCTTTAGACCCTCCTATCGACTCTTTGGTTTTTGATGATTGTGGTGTCCATGGATTCGTCTTAGTTTATCGAGTGTTACTGGATATATGCTGTTAATGAAATATTAATATGGCGAACGCTACATGCCACATATTCATTATTGTTTAGATCCTTCTACATGCAAAACGGCTGGATCATTTATCGATGGATTTCGATAAATGTGGTGTGCATGCATTCGTCTTAGTTTTAAATGTATCATTGGGTATATGCCGTCAAAAACTACTATGACGGACGTTTTTATGCGCATTCGAGTTTTTGATTTTTTAAATGAGCAATCTTGTTTAAGTTGTAGAAAAAATGGGAAAAATTAAAAAGATACAAACGAAGAGAGGCTTGGATGAATGGCAAGCGAAAACAATCAAAAATCCACAATGACCTGATCATTTTTAAAAACAACTTTCCAATCTTTAATAGAAAATAACATATAACTGTACATGGTGTCCACAATGAGATGTCAGCTTTTAATCATATATACGTTGAAAAGTAACTAGTTACAGTATATATCCATAACTAAATGGGGAGATAGACGATAGTCAACTTACTAGGGTTTAATCAAAAAAATACGAGTTTAGAGCATCTCCACATGGTGACACTAAAGATCTCTGTCGCACGAAGAGTGTCTAAAAAGTAGTGTAACTCACGTCATGTGTATTGCAGTATTTTCCCATGTGGACGAATTGTCAGAAATGATTAAACATTTCAAATTAGACTTAAAATACTTAATATTTAAGATTTTTCATACGATCTACAGTAGTTCGAAATTTTCGAACAAAAATGAATAAAACAAAAACGCGTTCATCTCATTATCACTCTTTTGACAACCATCGCCAAAGCAGCGTCCATAGCAACAAGGAAAGACCTTTTCCTTGTTGGCTATGTAGCTTCAAACTGTCAATAAATAAAAGTTTATTGTTCGATTTTTTTACGATTGTACGTTTTTGCATACCACCACACAATCAACACTGCCGCTCGAGTGTAGCGTCTCTACCAGCAGAAACATTTTATACGCGCACTATGCAAAACTGTGCGGCACTCCGGTGGCTTAACACCTTTACCACATAAATTTTATGATTTCGGTTTTTGCGTTCCACCAAGAAACACATTTGTATAATATGATATAGAAAAATAATGGAGTTTCGAAATGTTTAGATCTTAGTGTAGACACCATGTACTAGGCTATATTTTTGTTTTGAGATAAACAGTCCTTTGTCCTCCACCGTAAAGACATGTTTTTCATACAATGCAATCCAAAAATGGAACTCTTTGCCGTTTGGTATTTGATCTGCCGTTTTTAATTGTTCCAGAGTGACATTTATTTGTCGCTATTTTAATTCTATGATTGGTGATTTTTCCTTTTTCTGTCTATTTGAATGCTTGTATATGTATATGTTTTCTCTTTACTCTTTTGGAGTGCCGCCCATTAAATAAATAAATAGGTTGAGCTTGGGACATTGTCTATTTTTTTATTTTATTTTAAAATTCAACAGCCTAAAGGGACCACCACGTGAAAATAAATTATGTAATAGAACCATAGGAAAATTGGCAATACAATTTTATTTAGAAAACCTCAAGCTCTATCTCTATTTTTTGAATACACGTGAAGGTTGTCAACAGTGAACGTATTTATACAATGCAAGAATAAACGTCTAATATGTTCAAAATAACAAAATCTAGTTGGTAATTCACAGATTATCAGGCACCCGGAATACGATATCGGTAATACTGTAGACGGCAATGATATCGCGATTATTTGTATTCCTGGCGGTGTACAATTGAGTCCAACTATTCAACCAGCCTGTTTGCCTTCTCCTGGAAGGCAGTTTTATTCTTGGACAGCAATAGCCATAGGATGGGGAATGGATGACTGTAAGAATTGTACTGATATATCGTGATACATCTTGTAATATGTCATTTTCATTATTAAGTATGCTTTATTTTAGATGGTCATGGTAGTGACGTACTTAGGGAAGTGGACTTATCAATCCGATCCGATGAAGTTTGCAGCAGTGGGAATCTCGTGATCTGTACTACATCTGCGGATCAACTTCAGGGATCAGTTTTCTCGGTAATAATAAAATAAAACACAATCTTCAGATCAAATGTTGCGTATATTTTTCATCACGAATGATTTTCATCTCCTATACATTTTTTAATTTAAAAACAAATCCTTTTAATATAATTTAACAATTACAGGGAGATTCTGGGGGACCTTTGCTGGTTAAAGAAGAAGGGGGTTATACCGTTATTGGGATTGCGTCTTTCATACACAGAACAACTGAAGGTATCACCGAATTCGCTGTGTTCAGTAAAATTTCAAGCTTCATTGACTGGATCAAAGAAAATTTGCAAGATAATACTGACTTATGCCTGCGTTAACAATAATACACTTGTTAAACAGCATGTAACTCATTCTACAATAAAGTTAATCGAAAATTAACTGATGAAGTTGCTGAGTTCTTTTATTATCACGGAAATGGATTCGACAGACGAAAAGTTAAAATGACTGACAAAGCAACGAAACCTTTTTTAACGCTTTCTAAAAAGAGAAGGTTAAAAATTCGATGCGTATGTATTTTTTTAAAAAAATTTCTTAATATACAGTATGTTCAAGCTTCACTCAGAAACTGCTGGTGCGATTGGGACTAAACTTCGGGTATCGATCTGCAATTCTTCACAGGTGGTGGTCCTAAAAATATTTGAAACGTTTATGCCAAAATAAAGCATCATAATCGAGACATAAGTTTTTAAGTACTTCACTAAATTTTATTCACAAAAATCCATCGAGCCGTTTGACCTCTACGAGCGTACCAAGCCGAATGGATATATGACATGTAGCATGCCATACATCTATGGCATAATCACATAATAGCGTGTAGCGTCTTCCATATTAGTTTTTTCATTAACAGCATACGACCAGTGTCACTCGATAGACTAAGACGAATCGACAAATAACTTGTTCATCAAAGTCCATTGAGTCATTCAACTTATAGGAGGGTCTAAAGAAAATGTATTTATGACATGTAGCGACCGCCGTATTAATTTTTAATAGACGATGTCACTCGAAAGACTAAGACGATTTCATAAAAACTTCATTCATCAAAATCCATCGAGCCGTTTACCCTATAGGAGGTTCTAAATTTTCGACATGTAGCATTCGCCATAATAGTTTTTCATTGACTAGATATAGCCAGTGTCACTCGAGAGACTAAGCCGAATCTATAGACACCTCATTCATCAAAATTCATCTTGTTTTAGCCTAAAGAAGAGTCCAAACGATAATTGATATATGGCATGTAGCTTCAGTCATGTTAGTTTTTTGTTGACCAATTTAGCCAGTGTCACTCGAAAGATTAAGACAAATTTATAGACACCTCATTCATCAAAATTCACCAAGCCTGTGGGAGGTGAGAAACCATTAACGGATTCATACATACACACATACATGCATACATATGTATGTGTGCATGACTGTTATATATAAGACTGTTATATATAAGACTGTTATATATAAGACTGTTATATATAAGACTGTTATATATAACAGACTGTTATATATAAGATATCATCGGCTTAGAGTGTAACCCAGCTAACTCTATGTTTGCTCATTTTAAGATTAATATATCATTCCAAAGGAAAAGATAAGTAGCATCTACTGAGAAAACCAGTTCAGCTCAAAGTTATGTCTAGCATACTCTAAATGTGTGATGAAAAAATAATTTCCCATGTATATTTATTTCTCCTGTAAAGTTGCTATAATGGAGTTAGCATGGATAAGCCGACGATATAATATATTCCTTTCAAATTCGTTTATGATCACATGAGGACTCTTCTCTAGAATAAAGAACGTATGGTCACCGTAAATACAGTAAACCCTTTCGGCTAATCCGGCCCACCTTTGGACAAAGAGGTGCCGGATTACTGGGAGTGCATAAAAATTGTAATTTAACGCTTTATTAAAATTAATTTTTTACACGTTTATTGCATGCAGTTTTTACAAAACCCAAATAAGAGACAAAAATATGATAATGATACATAAAACACAAGTACGTACCTACGATCTATGGTAATATACTGTCTCATTACTGATCTCGGTGCTGCAACTCTGCAATTTTTACAACGGGAACAGGGGATGAATAGTCAATAGGTAGGGATAATTGAGAGGCCCGACTATTGAAAATTAGCTTATCAAGAGTCCACTATATATCGCATTTCAGGATTTTCCGGAAATTCATATCGGAAAAACATACCGTACCGTACTTGAACTTTCTGGTGATTTAGTTGACTGAAATAAAGAACCAACCAAAAGAAAGTCATACAAATGATTACATACGCAGAAACGACAAATGAATACGTGGATTAATAATATTTAACACATAGCTACTCATAGGATGATATTGTATATTTTATATTAATATATATTATAGCTATTTATAGGATAGTATTTTATTATAAAATAACATGATTTTGGTTTCGATACTTTAATTTCTCATAGTTCATATTTTTTATACTACGTATAATAGCTTCACTTATGAGTGAGTGGGTTTCATACATATGGAAACGAAACGATTCAATGGATTTTGATTAATGAGGTGTCCAAGAATTTGTCTTAGTCTCACGAGTGATACTGGCTATATGGTATCAATGCAACACCGATATGGCGGACCCTATATGGCAGTATATAAATATTTTGAGTTTCTACATACAAAATAGAAACGACTCGATGAGTTTTGATAAATGAGGTTAAATCATTAAATCCACATGGTGGATCATTGAAATGTTCCACCTGTGAATGAATCACACTAGCAGATGGTTAATACATTGTCGTTTTTATTACATGTGAAAAATGTTTTTCATTCGAATATTTGCACTATAATTTTAAATCGGGTGATCCAAAAAGTTTATTTTCGTACAAAAACTCGCAAAGCTATTACAGTAGAATGAAAATTTTGAATTTGGAATATGACACCTTGAGAAATATATCTCCAATAGTGTTATTGATTTTGGAATGTATTTTCAAAATCATCATATTGTAATAGTACAGCCACGCCCCAGATTTGTCATAAACCTAATGAAACATAACATTGTCAATGAACCATAATGAATCATTGAAATGTTCCACCTGTAAATAAATCACTAACAGATGATTACACACACGCACAACAAACTCTATGCTGAGGACACACCTTCCAAAACGTGTGCAACAATCTGTAATTTTTGGAAAAACATTTTTAAAATGAAAATAATTTTTTATTTTTTATTATTTTTTCATTTTAAAATGTTTATTTCTGTGTAAAAAATAATTTCTGTAAAAAAAATAATGATTACAGATAATGATCAGATGCTAGACAAAAGGTTCGTAAAATAAGAAGAAAGTGTTGAATGTACACAGAAAAAGACGATCAAACGGTAGACTTCTTATATGGCCGCCAAAAACTTTCAATATGTATGCAGTATCAGGCTCTATATGTATACAGTATCAGTACTGATACAGTATATGTATACTTTCAATATGTAAATACAGTAAATATGTACTGTATATGATGATTATTATGTCACATCTCAATTAATTAATTTTGTCCTGTATTTTATTACATGGTAATAAACAACTTGAAATGAAATGAAATGCGGTAGATGAAATTAACCCTATGGTTTTCCCTTTTTTTTATTAAATGTTGATACACTGTATAAATGCGACTTTTGATTTAATCATGACACACTATAGGCTACTAAAGTACTGTATAGTATGTTATGACTTAGTCAACGTGTTTTCTCAGAACGTAACAATCGCATAAATCGAAAACCGCGAGTCATTTGGTTCATAATTGGAAGAGACTATCAAGTAAAATAAATAACGCAAAATCAACGGCTGAGAATTGGTTCATTTAAATTAAGATTTTTATCTAAAGATTTGATTTGAAAATTTGTAAAACTCGGATGCGCTCTCTGAATAGCTGTTTTGTATATGGTAATCAAAAAAGATAAAAATAAATTTTGTTCAATTCTTGGGTATTGTCGTTGAACTCATTCGCCAACAGAGATTTCACAACTCAACAAAACTACTTCTAATTGGATATAGTGAATCATCACTGAAACGAAACTGTTTTCTTTTCCAATTGAAATCATGAAAAATAATTCATAATCGCCGTGGTAATATATCATGACAAAAGTAAACAACAAGAATAAAGTTTAAACCTATACAACAAAAGTACAGTATTGTGTTTCATAACACAATGGTTCTCTTTCGATTATCAATTGTACCGAAGTATTATAAATACATGATTGTAACCACATTGAATTTAGTCGTGATTTGCCCTCAACTTCCGAGTAGCCTACTGCAAACACTATGAAGTCTCTGATCATTTTGCCCTTTCTGGTGTTGGCATTAGCAGCTTATGTTTACGTGAGTGTGTTTAAACTATATATTTATATTTTATTTATATTAATTTTTATATTTCAAAAGTTTTAATGTCAATTAATTGATGAATGAATGAGTGGCAAACTTTTGAATTAGTATGAATTTTAAATTCTAAAACATTTTTAATTTTTTATAACGCTTTTTAGTTCAGAGAGTGATTATATCTGTTCGTTTAAGCGTACACGTAACCCCCCCCCCTTGATGATAATATCCAGTCGCCAAAGGTTTTGTATCCTTCAGGGTACGATCTACCACCCTTCCAACTACGAGCTTCGTAGCTCTTACAGTTTCCAGGCAAAAATGAACAACACACAAATCACTACTACATACCATTATAACCGATCTTATATAATAGTATGATACATCTGTTCAAGAATTACGTATTAAACAAGCTTTTTTTCGTTATAAATAAGGATAAAATATAATTTATGTATGGAATATCTTCTACATCTAAGTCTAAAATCATGACGTATGGAACACTCTGTATGAACAACTCTAAACATTTTGTGATAAAAAACGTTTTTTTTCCAATTATTAGGCTGCTGATAGTGAATGTTATAAACATAATCCAGACGAAGAAGAGGTAAGTGTACATTTAAAATATGATACAACGTTTATTTATTAATAATTGTTTGGAAATCACCACAAAATTGGTTCATGGACTAACCTCTATATTCAGTGATTTTCATTATTATCTTTAAAGTTTGATATTTTGTTTTGTTTTAGAATAAAAAAAAGTTTATGGAGTGTTTGAAGAAATTTGGTGATGACAAAGAAAAGTAAGCTGCAGTTTCACAAATAAAAATACAATTATATTTTACATACTTGAAAGTTGTTCTAAATTTTAGACAAGAAGAAGAGTCGTGGAAGTGTTTTAAAGAAGATGCTCCAGATATGGTAAGATGTTTTACAGTGATTTTCATTTGAAGTAGGTGAATTAACATTATTTTTATACGCGTTATATTAGCTTCATTTGTGAGTGACTTTGTGAGTGAAATAGATATTGAACTACACTGGCATCAATCGAAATTTATGATAATATAATGAAGAGAGTTAGGTTCCATTGGACAATGGACAAAGGTTCCATTCGGTGGCCGCAAGTTGCCAAAAGATTTAATTACCTGAATTTAATGTTTTAACACCAAAATATAAAAGCAAGGCACCGAAATGGTGGTGGGCAGATAACTGAGAAGATCAGTTTTTCTATTCATTGACAATCCGATAAATGCGATTTTAAATTAATGCGGCGTTAATGCGTCTTGGCTGCGTTAGAACGATATTATACTTTCTCAAAAAATGTACTGTTTCAGTTATCATATCTAATTCATTGATATTAATAATAAGTCGTTATTAACATAATTAGCAAAATGACATACCAATAAATAATACGTAATTTTTCATATATTGAGATATGTAACTATATTTATTGATTTATTGTTAAAGCTAAAAGATGATGGAACTGTCAATTTGGAAAACATGAAAAAAGATTTGGTGAAAAATGCAAATGAAGACGTAAGTTTGGGGATTCAAGATCAACATAAAGAATAAGTTTTTAATATATATCTACACACGGTATAATTTTTTTTATTTTGAGTATTTTGAATATAATCGAGTATTACCTTACCTGAATTTTCAGAAAAAAGCTGACATAGAAAACGCAGCAACAAGTTGCTACGACGAGAGTAAAAAGAAAAAGGTTTTCGATTTGATATAATTTTTCTCTTCAATATTATTATTATTATTTAAAAAAAAAATAACATATAACCATACATATAGTTTAATATGAAACATGATTTAAATTGATATTTTGTTTATTGCAGCCGCATGATGTCTTTAACTGCGTATTTAAAAAGCTGGAAGAGGTAGTTTCATTTAAAGAAGCAAAAACTGTCTCAAAAGAATTAAAAGACAGGTTTAATTAAAATAACAAACTTGATTAAAAATGTATTTCAATTTATTAGATTTGTCCAAAGAACCATTAGACATCATTACTGTGGACTTGATTTGGACCATGAGAACAATCATCAGCACCGTATATCTCAATAATTAAGCTGTATTAGTTTGTTCACTGTGTCAATTGCAAACTTAAAATTTAGTGTAAAATGACACCAAATAAATATCAATCAATTCATTTGGTTTGTTTGTAAATTATTTTTGGTGAGACACTCAATGCCATTAAAGTTCTGGTAATTTGGCAGCAAATCTTAGTTATAATTAGTATCACTGTGATGTTTGATTAAAGTAATTATATATTCAATTTGTTGGATTATAAGAGAAACAAGAAATAAACCCCGGAGTTGGTATGGTACTAAAGATGAACATTAGGTTTTCTCTTCCTAGTGTATAGGTTTTATTTCATCCACTTAATTACTGCTTGTATTGATTTGTTGGAAGTGTATCTTAAAATATAAATTATCTCTGTGCAAAACTATTCACACCAGTGGGGCTTCTATTTTTTGAAAACATTAGCTTGAAGCAATAATAAACTATACCCCCAAAGTGAGTGAAAGAAAGAGGTAACACCTCATTTAAAAAGAAAATGTACAATGTAAAAAAAGTGACACTAAAGGCGAAATATCGCGTTAAGCAGTCATGTCTCTCCCACATCAGCTGTTTTTTGACAAAACGAAAAAAGTTCACGTCAGTTGTCTTCTAAAGTTGCTCTAGATTGTCACACGCGTATCTAAAATTGCGCGATTCTTCCGTGTGTTGGGAAAATTTTAAAATTTGTTTTGTACAGTGAATAAAAATGATTGATGACAGAATGGTGGATGATTTCGCTAAACAACAAACACGGGAAATTGGTTATTTGAAAATACATTTAAATTCAATTACAACAGCTGGAACAGATATTTTTAAACGGAAACAACATATTATATACAGCAATTGGAATTAAAAAAATACATCCACGAAAAACTGCAACTCGTATTTTGAAATAACATAGCCTATACAATAGAGTTCCATGAATCGAAAAATTGAAAACGAACACATTTCCTTTTCCAATGTTTAAAAAAACAAAATGTTACAAACGAGATCGGGGACAGTAAAAACCAATAGGAATAAAAAAATGTTGTAATAGTTATCCTCCCTCAACTATTGATAGTACAGAATTAACATACATAGCATTTGATATAAACACAAATGCTAAATCACAAAATTAGTTTTATTCGTATTTCTCACAACTTCAAGTATTGAAAACAAGATGAAATTTCTGATAATTTTTGCTTTTGTTTTGCTAGCATCAGCAGCTTATGTTCACGTAAGTGTGGTTAAATAAACTTTTTGTTAGCGTTGTTAAACGTTTAAAACCGTTGTTTGTTGAAATCTCTCACGAAAACCCTGTTTGTTTGTTTGTTTGTTCAAAGTCATAGCTTTTAATCCATTATTTATTTGATCGAATTTCATCTGTTGAGAAATCTCGTGTCCAGTTGGATTTCATACCATTGTCAATTTTAGAATGTCTATCAGAAAGCACATTATGAGCAAAATCACTGTTTTTTTATAATATACAAGGTGCACGTATCATAATTCACGTGACACGGGACTGTATTTAATGGCACCAAAAGCTTGGTTTTTCTTCATAAATAATGATAAAACAAATTGAAGGGTTTTGGATTATTTAATAGTAAGCCACACTTTTTCCAAAAATGATACTTTTACATCAAACTGTCCCGCAGCAGGCCTACTGCTTTTGTCTTCTTACTTTACCACATCCTGAATTTCTTACAAAATGGCAGCATAAGATAAAGAATCACCACGTTGCTTAGTATGGTGTTCTATGGAGTTTCTCACCAAAAAACCGGCTCTCCTGAACAATTTCAAAAACGTGGCTTACCATTATATTGCTCAAAGCTCTTTAATTCTACTTTAACAATATTTATAACAAAAACATCTTGTTGCAATTTAATACTATGTGAACAACTGTTGGCATTTCATAATAAATCCTTTTTTGTTTTCAATTACAAGGCTGCTGATGATGAATGTTACAAACATAATTCTGACGAAGAAGATGTAAGTATACATTTACTTACACGTTTACTTATCAATAATTTTTTTGGAAATACCACAAAAGTGATTCGTTGACTACCCTCTATCTTCAGTGACTTTTTTAATGCCTAGAAAAATTTTTGTTTTGTTTTAGACAAAAAAAAAGTTTCTGGAGTGCATGAAAAAATTTGGCGATGACAAAGAAAAGTAAGCTGAAGTTTTACAAATGAAAAATACAATTTATATTTACATACTTCAAACTTGTTCTAAACTTTAGACTAGAAGAGGATTCGTGGAAATGTTTTAAAGAGATTTCTCCAGATATGGTGAGTTGTCATATCGTAATTTTCATTTGAAGTTGGTAAATTAGCGTCATTTTTGGTATATAAGCCGCGCTATAGCACGGCTTCATGCAAATTATGGTATGTAGGAAAGAAAGAAGTAAATATGAAACAACTACACAGTGATATTGTTAGCAACGTCGAATTGAATTGGGGAATGTTAATGATAAATGCGAGTGCCTTATACAAAATTTCGCTATTGTGCGACAAGAAAAATTCTTTCAGATGCTAGTTAGCGACAGTTAGTGATAATATTATAATATAATTTTAGAATATTAGTATATTATTTCTTATATATTTTATTTGTGGGGTTTTAACAATAGCAAACATAAAAACAGTGACGGGCAGATAACAAACAAGATTCGATTTTTATTCTATGAGAATTTTGATATATGCGATTCTAAATTTATGCGGCATAGAGTAACCCTCAATAAATCAAGGACTTCTCAAAACGATATAAAACTTTCTCAAAATGTTCATTTTAGTTACGGTATCCAGGGTTTCCGTAAGTACGTACTTGTACGTACTTGTACTTAAGTATAAGTACAAGTACTTTCTGAATAGGTACTTTAAAGTTCTTTAAAATACAAGTACCAAGTACGGCTTAATAAATGTACTTAAGGCCAAGTATCAAGTATACGGTACTGAAGTACAAGTACATTACCAAGTACATTACGTAATTTTTAAGCATTTCCATGAAAAGCAAATAGTGGATTAGTGGGGCGGGAGGGTAGCGGTTTAAAGAAGAATTTTCCTTTCAGACCCAAATATTTCTACTTTTTTATATTTCAAGTACTTATTAGATACTTAAGTACAATTACCGTAGTTTGTACTTAAATACAAGTACCAAGTACTACATATTACAAAGTACTTAAATACAAATACCAAGTACTGAAAATGTACTTAAAATGTACTTGTTACGTGTACTTAAGTATTCGGTACATAAGTACTCGGTATCCCTGTTACAGTGAACTCCGGAGATGTAGGCTGCATTTATGTTGGACGCGTTTTCGCTAACAACACTCATAAACGTGCAAAGATAGTCGATAGGTTTGTTTAATTTACATAGAATCTATATTGGTTATCGACTATCTTTGCACGTTTATGAGCGTTGTTAGCGAAAAAGCGTCCAACGTGAACCTAGCCTTGAAGTGTGACATACACACAAACAGCAAATTATAGTTTCGGATATAAGCTTATACAGTGGAGTCCGGTCATTAAAATTACGGATAATGTTATCAATCGGCTAAGTTATTGTTATCATTATCTGTCGGCTCCAACACACTGTTAAATGTTTTATTTCATTTAACAGTGTGTTAAATGAAATATTGACGATTGATAACATCGGCTGATAAAATCGTTCAATGTTATCAGCCGGCTATTGTTAGTGGCAAAAAGCACTGATTCCAAAATGATCACAATAACCGGATTCCAGTGTATCTTCGTAAGAGTTGTGTATGTCACACAATCATAACAAAAAAAAATTCAATAAAAAACTGTAAACTCATTCAAAGTAACACAAACTATTGAAATGTATAAGTAAACTGCCAAATCTTTACTTGATGTAATACAAATAAATTAATGAAAATTATTAAAAAGTTAGCTAACAAAACCGGAAATGATGTTGCTGTAAATATATATATAAAAAAACAACACAACATTAAAAAAATATATATTAAAAATTACAAATATTTATGAGTTGACATATCATTTCACTCGTTTTCGCTTCCATTACAAAAATTTCCATCGCTTAACTTGCTGAGTTAAGATTTTTTCATTATAATTATAAAAATTTGCTAATTTAACAAAAAATATATTGTATGTACACAAAAAACAAAACAACAACTCATCATATACAGAATATGGTAATTGTATAAATACTGCAATATGACTGAGCACGGAAAAAAAGTATTAATGCCTTGCATGGAATTTGAATAAAAACAGAGCACCAAATGAAATAGTTTTTTAAAGAAAAATAATAATATTCATCACCACCTACTCAATACATCCAAAAAAAATAAATGACTTTATCACACTATCACCCTATTACATTAAAGTGTGATTCATGACTATAAAAAAAATTAGTTAACGATTAAATACCATCATTTTTTAGGTACATCGGAAGACAAGGAATAATGCTGTGTAAATCCACAAAATAATGTTCACTCCAAAAAACAATGTCATTCATTATTTCCTCTTACAGTACTTACTGCATTATAAGTTTAATGCCAAAACAATAAAAACAAACCGATATTTTCAACTATCGATTCATAACTTTGTTGTGGTGTTGTGCTCGGAATCGAAAACGGGATTGTCGTAACCGATCTCCAAGACACTATCGGCGAACGAAGGAGTCTCGTCTTTGGCACAGAAATCGCCATCGTCGTCGTCCACACATTCCGAAATTGTGGGGACTTTATTTTCGACTGTCGTGTGAGGGGTTCCTCTCTCGGAACCGGCCCAAGAAATCTTTCGATTGTCGATGCTCGAGCGGGACGTTTTGCTGGGAACGGCGGAGCTCTTTCTCTTGTTCGCCTCCTGGGCGATGCCGTTCAGCTGGCTGAAGAGCATGTTTTGGAAGACGTTTCGATATTGAAGCATAAGATCCTTGATGTTTTCCGGAAGGGGACGATTCGATGTTTCCGGAAGTAACGTGCACAGGACGGAAGCGACGAGCGACGTGATTCCCGCAGCGACGCCCGACCACTTGGACATCTTCTTCTACATTTCCAAGAAAATTGTGAAACAGGTTTATAAACATGTTTAAGAAAAAATTGTCAAAATAGTGACATAATTAAAAAATAATTCTTCACTAGTAAAAACAGTCTTATATCACCAGTAAGACATTAATTTACTTCACTCTTAGTACTGACCAGGTAGACTCATAAAAATTTAGAAAGCCCCCAAATCCAAAAAAAGCATACGGGCACCTTATTTTTCTAAGAAAAAAACCCTTTTTGTATAAAAAACGCTCCTAAATGTCTGTTTGTGTGTACAGTATACACGCACAATGGGGGGTACTTCTTAAAATGTGAGGTCTATGAAAACCCCTTATTAGAAGCGTCATGCGTTAATGTGCATGCATATTAGGTTAAAAAATGCCAGTGTAACCTCCTGTTGGTAACTCCAGATACTTCTGCTACAGTAGAATGTTACTAAACAAGCAAGTGAGAAATATACTAATTGCATCACATAATTCAACCACAAATTTAATTTAGTTTCTAAAGTAAACACTTCTGCACGATAGCTTTGTAGCGCTTTCCTGCTGAGCCCAGCGCATTGCTACAGCTTTTGAAGGCTTTTCAACATTACACTGCGCATAGGTACAGCAGCTTACGAAAGATTTCCAGCGTATAGCATAGCTAACTGAAGCAAATGTAAAATAGCCTACCGATAAATAAAACTTAACATAGAATTTTAGCCTTGTAAGTATATTAATACAAAACATTTTATCTGGGCGTACGAGAAATATTCATGGGGTTATAACTTAAAACCCTATACTAGTTATAGTCTGTAATTATTATACTAATATTATTATATTACACCTTATTAACAATTAATATATATTAAAAGTTATAAAATAACTTATAACTACAAGAATATTTTCATGAAAAATAATTTTATAGACAAACACTGCACAAGCATTTTTATAGATGAGTTATTTAGGTGTCACCCCCTCCGATGGTGTTACCCGGTTTGGTCTGCACCCCCTGCGTCCCTCTAGTAACGCCATTACTCCTAGAAACTTCATCGGGTAGAAAACAAAATACGAAAAAGAAAGAAAGAAAATTGCAAGAGAAACGCAGGCGAACTGTTTACATGACTGTGTAAACAGCTCACACGTGTCAATCTAGCACTTCGTTTTCCTAACTTTCGTTTCTACCTGACAAAACCTCCAGGATGAAAGTGAAACGTTGTGGGGAATAAAAAACAAAACATCTACAGGGTCAGTTTCTTAAAATATTTTTTGGTTTAAAATTTTCTACTGGTAATAAATTGAAGGACTCCGGGCAATATAACGACACGCCACACTTTTTCAACAATGAAATGTTTACATCACACTGTTTCAAGTTTGTTACTTGACCACTTCCTGTATTTTCCAGAAAATGGCACCATAATATAGAGAATCACTTTGTTGCTCAGTATGGTACTCTATGGAGTTTCTCACTAAAAAAAACGACTCTACTGAACAATTTAAAAAATGTGGCTCATTATGTCGTCCGAAGCCCTTTAATTATACAAACATGTTTCAATATAATTGACTTACCATTAATGGCAAATAGAGACCAGCACTACCCCCTAAGAGACCTACAAATGCGGCTAATCCAACACACGTACTCCTAAGTTGAACAAAACACAATGAAATATTTCGAATCCTTTCAAATCTGTGTACATTAATGATTATTACCCATCATTCAACATCTGTGCACAATAGTGTATAGATCAACAAATAATCACCTAACAGTGGTTGGAAATATCTCTGCAACCAAAAGGCGAGTCGACACAAGACCTGCCGTTGTACTACATTTAGCAATAAGTTTTAAAACCAGCTGGAGATACCCAAAATGCATTGAACCTGTGGTAAAAAAAAATATATATACATTTTATCATTATAACTTGACACAATTTGTATATTAAAATTTATTTTTTTATAAACATGTAAAAAAAAATAGTAACCATCTTTTACAGGTGTTAAGCTGTAAGCTATCATGAATAATCCAGCAACTCCAAAAAACACCGATAAGGGCTTTTTACGGCCGAACCTTAAAATATCAACAAAAATATATTATTTTGTTCACTTTTGTAAAAATGAAAACTATTGGCGATTTAAATTTCACTTTTCTCACCTGTTAAGTACGAATATGGATGCAAATGCTGGTACCATCACGGCACCACTTAGAAAATAATTGAGAAAAAATCCATCTTCGATTTCCAAGTGAATTGGCATAACCGTCAACCCGTAGTAAAGAAAGGCCGAGACTGCCCTGAAATGTATGCAAAAAATTTATTATTTATAATAATATTTTGTCAAAAATTCTTGAGATCAAAAAATTTACAAAATTATTTACAATTAATGTGTCTAAAAAGTGCTTTAAACACATTGAACGAAGTTACTGTGTTCGAATTCATGGAGTTCTTGATTTACGCGAGTTTCGTACGGTGTTTCTTAAAAGCCATTTTGTCAAATTTTTAACCACAGATGTTATGCATAAAAAAAAAACAAAGAAAAAAGTTCATATAAACATGGGTCCGAAAGTAAAAACTTATTTGCATGCCTACCACGATTATGAGACAATAGGCCTATGCAATTACAATACAGTAAGTCTTCGACTTACGCGGTTAATTCGTCCGGAGGTTTCCGCTTAAGTCGAGCCAAAAATATTTAAACCACCAAACCACATATTTAGGGGTTTATTTTGTTTACAATCAGTATTACGTATGTTTTATAACAACACATGATTTTGCCTTCAAAGGAAAAACACAAAATGAGAGTGACACTATCAGCTGGAACTAACCGCGTATCTACGAATCCGCGTAACTCGAATCCGCGTAAGTCGAGGACTTACTGTACTCTACGCTGTGTCATCTCGGAAGAAATGCATTGTCGGACCTATGTTTATATGGGTTGTTTGCTCTGTTTCGACGAATGAATTTTGATCTCTGGTCGACTAAATTCGACTAAATCTTTCAGAGATACTGTTTAATTAACGATTTAAGCTATTAAGAAATGTTTACAAATTTTTACATAAGAAAATTTTGTTATTATGCGAATCTGTGAGGTATTGTCCAAACGAATGCTTTTGCACCTGCTTCTTTTCTAGCACAACATGTACGCCAAGGGTCGCACAAATGCTGGTCCTCATGCTGGAATTACCATTGTACTGATTGTAGTTTATCCATTTTATGAGAATTTTGGTTTACGTCATTTTCAATTGAAGCGTCTGGTGTAAAAGGAACATTTTTACAATTTCGAGTAAAACACGTTTAACGATCTGAATTTGCCGTGCTGTCTATAGGTTACTTTACACTTTTTGCACTAATATTTTTTAACGTATCGTTGTTTTACTTAAAATTATGCGTTAAGAAAGTAGAATTGCACCTAGCATTGCGCCTAATGCTTCTAGGTCATTCTTGACAAAAATTCAACTTAACACCCCTTTTACACCAGGCCCTTCAATTTAAGTGAAATATTTTTTGGAAAACACAACTTCGCATAACTCAAGAACTACAGTATATGCATTGAAACAAATACAGTACTTTAGCTAGCAATAAACACAATGTTATTTAAATACGGGTCTAGATCGAAACAACGACAATCAAAATATCCGACAGTTCAAAATACCGACAGCTCAGAATTTTAACGTCAATGCCACAAATCAAAAACCTAACCTAACTCACCTAAAGTTGAATGTAAACGAGACTACCCCTTAAATGGTAGAATGGTTATTTTGAATTGTCGGTATTATATAATGTCGGTATTTTGAATTTCCGGTATTTTGAACTGTCGGTATTTCGATTGTCGGTATAACGACCGGGACCGACTGAATACTCACCATAAAAACGAGCTAATAAGAAAATCCTTTCTCAGCGTTCCATTTTTCATGTATTCGGCAATTTTTAAAAAATGATTTAAATGCGGATGTACTTGATGGAGTCGAGTATCACCCGACGCGCGCGTTCTAACGCCAGGTACGCCGAGTCCACTTTCGACACTAGCTTCATCTTCGTGTGACGAGACGGTGCTTTCGAGTGAAAAATCTGGAGGTAAAGCTATTTTGTTGATTCTGGCCGCTCGGCGAACGATTCTCTCGGCTTCTTTGATCTTTCCCCACGACACCAACCAATGAAGAGATTCGGGAAGAAACCTAGTAACATAGTTTATGGCGTTATTGGCTAAAAACTTGCACTTTGAAGATCTCCGGGCAATATAATGAATAAGACACATTTTTGAAATTGTTCAGGAAAGCCGTTTTTTCTAGTTAGAAACTATTGAGTACCACACTGAGCAACAAGATGTATTTTATATATTATTATTATGCTGCCATTTTCTGCAAATTTTCAGGAAATGGTAAAGCTAACAATGTTAGAAACAGTACTGAGGAACATTTCGATGTAAAAAAATTTCAATTTTAAAAACAGTGTAGGTTATCATTATATTTCCCGAAGTCCTTCAATTCAAACGATTTGCAAAAACATCCCATTTCGTACATACATACTAAATGGCAAAAGTACGAATAACCCAACGGAAATGGCCAACTGCAAGTATCGCCAATGTCTGATGAGATAGGCTTGAAATGCTAGCAACATTTGACCAGCAGCGTAAAACATATAAAGAGCAAATGCTGCAAATGGTCTCTGGTTGATTGGAAAAAATTCACACGCCAATACGAACATAGCCAGTTCTGCTCCCTAGAGAAAAATAAATAAACAAAATTATTATGCAAACTGAAATTGGAGTTGAAAAAAACTTGGTTTTGGATACAAACTTATTGTTACGGTACACACTTCAGTATAGAGCCTGGAGAGAAATCGTAGCACCCAAAACGATGAAATGTCGTTGATGAAGAACATTCCAAAAGACAGAAGTGCTGTTTGCCACCAACACATGAGAAAAAGTGCTTTACGTCCATAAGCATCAGCAAACGGTGAAAAGACAACTGCTCCCAAAACTGCAGCAGCTCCATGAACGCTGATGGTCATGACAGTCTGCGATTTGTTACATGATAACTGCCACTATACAAAACATAAACAAAAAGGCAAATTTAGAATACAAGAATTGCTCGTTATCTGGGATGTCGTTCACGTGAATTATCGATGTGTAACCGTTCGAGCGTAGTATATAATATCATATTATTAAAATAAATAGCAACCAAGTGTATACTTAAAAATAAAGAGGCTTGGCTGTGTAACACGCACTATAAATGAATAACACATGTTTCATATTCTCAATGTTAACTTCTATATACGGATAGACAGGAAGTTCATTTGCAAGTCAAAGAACCGTATTAAAAGTAAATGGTTAAATACTTTTTAAGAATAAAGTACCATATTTTGTGTTGTAACACAATTTTGATGAATTTTTTATTAAAATGAATTGTGTTTTATCACGATTATAACATCATAATTTTTAATTGTTTTTTAATTAAACCATTATGCACAACACATTTTAACCGCACAAACGAGCATCCTATAACAAGCTACAGATCTAATGCAACGAGCGGTCCAAGAGTAAATTATTCTTCATACAACTAACAAAATATGTACAACTAACAAATGTACAACAAACAACGGATGTACAACTAACCAAAAATGTACAACTAACAAAATTCCGATAACGTGTGATATGAAAAAAAATAAAAATAAAAGATACTTTCTCTAAAATTTTAAAAAATTGAAGCTGATCTGTCACTGCACCGAGCCCTTCGATTCCTTTTTTATTAACTCACCAAGGTGAGTGATTAATTCCTTATCAACAAATTATTTATCCATCAAAAGTATAGGTCTTAAGCTTGAAATCGCATGGATTCGAAAACCATTAACAGCGGTTTACATTGTTTTCTTTTTTATAACAACGACATTCACCACGTAGTTTTAGTACTACATAATAAAAAAAAAGATATTAATTTTAATAAAAAAAACAGTCGTAAAGAATATTAAATATAAAATTTTTTTTTCCCTTTCAAGCCAACAGCTTTTTCGTAGTCATAAATTTTCCGCATTATCCTTATTGTCGGCAATGATAAATATTGAAATGACTTGGCTCGATGGGAAAAGAAGATAAAAAAGTCGGTAATAGATGAAATAATAAAAAGGATGTTTATTATAGACATGTGGCAAGCTTCTGTAGATGCAGCTGATTTCCATGAAAGAACTTTGACATGGACAACATTAAAAATGTCACCCGTCTTACTCGCTCCACTTCTGCTACTTGAATGTCGCAATTTGACGAACATCTGATAAATGTTGTTGGGATTTTTTTAAATATTTTTTTTTATGTGGATTATTATCGTAAATAATAAATCCATGATAAAAATTCCAATCTTAACACCTGTATTTATCCTTGATGTAACGTTAAGATTTTTCTTTTTAAACAGCCTCTACCAAAAAAAAAAACAAACAAAAACTTTCATGTGAAATATGGGATTTATCAAAATTAACTATAATGTATTGGTTATTGTTATATATTTTTTACTACATAATTATTTATGGAGCATGTTATATATAAATATACTGTGTGTACATGCACAATTCAAAAAATCCACTTTTCACTTCTGCATGATGTTTCGATTTATGCGAAATTCGTTTGAAGCTAATTGAAACTTATTCAATTTATTGAGTAATTTCGATATTCCAGTTATGCGTGTTTTGAATATCCCATTTTTTATTTCTGCACGTTTCTATGTATGCAGCTTTGATTTATGCCAATTTCGATTTATGCGAAATTAAATTTATGCGATCGTTGAGTATCGGAGTTTTGAATAATTCCATTTTTCATTTTTGCAACTTTTGATTTATTTATTTAGGCTAATGATACTTCCGATTTTTTTGACTTAATGCGGTTTTTGATTTATGCGAAGCACTTATGCGGTTCTCGTTTTATGCGTTTTTTTTTGTGGTTACATTAGGTTACATTAGTATATTCTTATCTGGTATATTCTAATAAACGACTGCAGATTGCAGTATACGTTCAATTCCCAGCTCACTCACTCACAAACTCACAAGTGAAGCTAATATAAAAATATTAGACATATAGAATAAAAAATATTAGAAATATTAAATTAGAAATTTAAAAATAAATGAAACAAATAAAATATAAAATATTAGAAATATTAAAATGAATATATTAGAAAGAATATAAAAAATATTAGAAATTTTTCATAGTGAAACTTTTCATGAAAATTTCTCAAACACGTAAAAGTGTGTGACGATGATAAAAGTTTTATAACATGTCTGTACAAACAAAAGAATTTATAAACTATTGGGTTCATCAAAATCAAACTTACGATTACTATCATTACGTTAGCTATGTGTGATCACTTGTTAAACACCTTAACAACTGAAAACTGCAAAGCATATTTTCAATTACTATATCATGAACTCACCTGATATACAGTATGGTGATTAATAGAAAAATAAAACCCAACAATTTATCATTCGAATATCATAATCTGACATTCATATACGATAACGAGCTCTAGCAAAGGATAAACACACAGTTGTAGTGATTGTCATACGTTTACCTTGGTGAATGCTAACTTATATTAAATGAATATCCATAAATTTGTCTAGCACTATGTGCTAGACCTAATTCCATCACGATATCTCAAAAACTAACACTTTTTGTCAATGTCAACAAACACCATTATAATTCCAATCTACTTAATAATCTTCGAGATTTATGCGAGAGTTACGTTCTGTGTCAATCCTACGGTGTTTACATAATAATAATAATCAGTAATAACAATTAATTTATATAATTTAAAATATAACATAAAATTTGTTTACTTTGATATTGAATTGACTATTATTATTTTTATTCTATACAATAGAAGCTTAAATGTACAGGGTGAGACAAAAGTCTGGTCACGGTTAAATATCGCGAGAACCATTGGTGGTATGAACAATTTTATTGAACTATTGTAATGTATACAAACAAGCAATGAGCTATTCAATGAAGTTGCCGAAAGCGACCTTGGATGTCATTTTCAAGTTCGTCAAATTATTAATTTCTTTAATATTCACCCACATGTGATTTAGAATGGTATTCATGGAAAATGCCAACGCACGAAACAGATCGAAAAATCGACCGGTGAAAACGGAAGTTACAAGCGAATTAAGAACGATCTCACAGAGAAGCAATCCAGGAGCAGCTGCAACAACGTGGCCTACGTGAAAATGGAGAAAAAAGTGGTGAAAATGTTGTGGGGAAAACCTGTTAAACTATGTTATTGCATCAGTTTTAGCATCAGGTGTTCCCAAAACTTTTTTACTGCTTTTTCACTAATACATTGTCAAGTGGGGGTAGGCCATGTTTGTTGTGGCAGCCCCTGTTTGCTTTTCTGTCATTCCGTCCTTCTTTTGCCCATAACTTCCGTTTTTATCGGTCGATTTTCGAAATGTTTGATGCGTTGGTATTATTTCGTGAATACCTTCATCTTTCTAAATCACATATGGGGTGTGAAATGCATATTAAAGAAATAATATAATAATATTAATAATTGCATAAATTAATTGGACGACTCTAAAAATCACATTTCAAGTCACTTCTGATAACGTCTTTGGATACATGGCCGATATAGTACAATAGTTCACACCAAAATTTTCATACCACCAACGATTCCGCGATATTTAACTGTAACGATATCTGTATAGTTTTTAAGCCAAAATTCCATAAGCCGTATACTCAAGTTTTTCCATAAAATCACGTCTTGAAATAAATAAATAAATAAAAATCACTTAATACTTGCTTCAGTAACAATTGTAGGTCCACCGGACATGTCGTATTCGAAACCATCCGGACAGGGTTTGGTTTCATTCCTGAATTCCGTGGAGTACACAGCACATCCTTCTCGTACCAACTTGCCACTAACATCGTGATCCTTCAAAATGTAGATGTCGTGGGTCTGATGGGTGTGATTGGCATCGTAACAGTGATGTTCGGGTTCGAAGGCAGTGAAAACGTCACTGAAGATGTGCATGGGAGTGTACATGAAGTTCAATCCGATCATGAGAAAGGTGAGAAGTTGGTAGCGGCCGTAACCCCCCAAAGTTTCCAAAGCTTCATCCACGCGCATTTTGAAAGTTGTACTGGAAGATAATGCAAGAGTGTTCTTAGTACTTGAAATAAAATAAAAAAACACGGTCATGTTTTACACGGAATCTAGAGTATGTAAAGGTCATGAAACAATGTTGTAATAAACGCTGAGAATGTAACAGTTTAAAAAGAATGAATCAGCTTCCTATTGTAACAGTTTCCTGCACACACATTAGTGTTACCAAATTAAGTCTACAGGGTGTGTCGAAAATCTTCTCACCACAGGCAATGTGCTTTTCATCAAAGATAATTTAACGTAAGTACATTAAAAATGCTTTTCAAGCATACTCTCTATATACCCTACTGTCATATCAAGTTATACTGTATATACATAAAATTTATTTTTGATTTCTGCATGTTTTGATTTATGCAAATACAAAATTTATGCAATTTTTTTTTCGAGTAATTCGGTATTCGATTTATGCATGTTTTGAGTAATTCAATTTTTTATCTCCAAATGTTTTGATTCATGCGAATTTTGATATTTCGTTTTATGCGAATTTAAATTTATTCGATCGGTGAGTCATTTGATCTTTTGATTTATATAATTTTTGAGAAATTTCATGTTTGATTTTTGTAATTTTCGATTTATTTATATATATATGCGATTTATTTTTTTTTACATTTGACTTATAAGGTTATCGTTTTATGCGTTGTTTGGTACATTGGACTATACAGTATATTTTTATAAACGACTGTACATGACAATATACGTTAAATTTCCAGCTCACAAACTCACTCACGAATGAAGCTAGAGTTAAGAGTATAATTTTTTTAATCAAAAAAACATATAGAGGGTGATCCAAAAATCTCCATATAAAGGAGATTTAAAACTAGTTTTTGGAAAAATAATACATCTATTAAAGGTTACAAGACAATACTTAAAACACATACCTATGTATAGGGTGGTCCTTATTTATAAACTTAAAAAAAATGGATGGGACTTGAATTCATTCCATTATGGAAAAAAGTAATTTTGATAAAAATAGGTTAGTTTTGAACAATATTTAGAGATCGATACCAAAAAATCTGAAAAATTCCGTGTTAATGCTACTTATGTTTCAAACCAATATTTCAAACTGTGGAAGAAACCTCTAAATTTTGTCTAAAATGAGCCAAATTTTGGGATTATTGCTTTTGTGAATACTGGAACAAGATAGGCAGGTGCCCCCTTATTCCAAGTAAAACTTAAAAGTTTTTCCCCTTCCTATGCGTCAAACCAAAACTTCCAACTCCTGTAGCGACTTTAAATTCCATCTAAAATTCACCGAAGAATGTCGTAAAAACTAAACATTTTCGCTTGTATGCGATTTGAGGTAATGCAAAAGTGATTGAACGATGGAACAAACTAGTTATCAGATTTAAAATTTCAAAAATCAAAAAAACAGTATTGGTCTGTTAAGATATAAAAAAAACAAGATTAGTAAAACTTTTATACTTTCATAGTACTATAACTATTTCAGTTTTAAGTCTCGACAAGGAAATAACGTTCAATACACATCAATAACCAAAAGGATCTTCTTGTCAGACGCTATTAAACGCTCTCTCTCTCTCTCTCTTTTTTTTTTACAAGGAACGATAAAAAAATAAATCGAGTTACCTGTAAATTGAAACACGTGCAATATAGGATATAGATCTGCTACGAATTTTTATCCTTGCACCTTGATACACTCCATATCCATCTTGGGTTTTTTCCTTTTATAATGTTTGATAATAATTAAGACTAATTCACAAACACTTCACAGAAGTTGAGGATCACTTTTTTTGGAGTTTTCGAAGAGTGTCCTTTTTTGTTTTTTTGGGAAAAGTTCATTGGCTGATTCACTTTTACATTTTTCTTTTCTTGCAATAGACGAATCACTTTTCAGTAGTTCACCTTGATGTATCCACCTACGCACACACGTAAAATAAAAAATCAAGAATTACGACTTTTTAAATTAATTTTTGTTTTTTTTTTATCCGAAGAAAAATAGTTTCATTCTGAGAATAAAAATACCATTCTTATTATTATTATTATTATTATCGGAAATCATTATAAAAAAACAAAAACAAAATTCAACACGAGATGTATCATTGGTTGTCGTGTTGTGAACGATTACACGCGACTCCACAGGTAATATAATGAAAAGAAAACGATGACAAGAAAAAAAAGAAAATTGTCACGTGATAAATTTACTAGATGATATCATTGCTTGGGATGTGTGTGTCGATTGGTGTATCCTCGATGTTGGCCTTAAGCTAACCCAAAGGTTTCTTTCTTTTAAATGGAACGATTATTCTAATTGAGTTTTTTGAATATCGTCAAGTTGTAAAACACGAGTGAAGTCTCATCTTTGTCCTTGTAAATAAAAATCGTAGTCCTAAGCTGATGATTTAATCGACAGTAATGTCATACAAACCCATTAAAATAATTTTATTTTAAGATAACGGGGATTAATTATACAGTAAAATTGGTTTAATTTAGTCATTAAAAGATTACGTTGTAAATTTTGGTTGCAATAATAAAAAAAATTCGAAATTAAAATGTATTACTTTTTTCAAAGAATGTACTATTATATTGAAATAATGATGCAAATATGGCAAAGTGAATCACAAAAGTGGAATGACCTCATGAAATTTCAGGTGTGGCAAGTCGAGTAATTTGTCAGCAACTGTGACGTCGGTTTCAACCAATGAAAACTGGTTGTCAAGACATCACCTATCTTGACGTCATCAAAATAGGTGACGTCTTTTTAATTATTTTTGTGACGTCAATTAGTGAGCAGTTGACGTCACGGTTGTCCACAAACTGCTCGAATCGTCAAATCAAAAATTGCAAGAGGTCATTGAAATACTATATTCTACTATACTATTATACTATATTCAATATTACAATTTTTGACATGACGTATGACTTCGAATGTGATGGGATCAAGCCTTTTTCGGATAAACTAAAATTTGGATAATCCGGAATTTAAACGTAGTTTATTTATATGCCCGGTTTGGTATTGAAATAAGTACTGCACACTAAAAATGCTATATACGCTTTATATATTTTATATGTAGTTTTGCATATGCGAATTTAAATTTATGCGATCTTTGAGTAATGTGTTATTCAATTTATGCGAGTTTCGAGTAAATC
Organism: Cryptops parisi; assembly: GCA_034695005.1. Classification (NCBI taxonomy): domain Eukaryota; kingdom Metazoa; phylum Arthropoda; class Chilopoda; order Scolopendromorpha; family Cryptopidae; genus Cryptops; species Cryptops parisi. Next base: position 34,807 of record JAQIWH010000183.1, read on the forward strand.
CATTTTTGATTTCTGCAAATTGTTTTTCAATATTTTGTCCATTGGATTATATATATATTATCATAAACACTTATATATGACAGTATACGTTCAATTCCCAGCTCACTCACTCACAAATTCACTCACAAGCGAAGTTAATATAAAGCGTGTAAAAGACCAACAACGCTGTAAAAGTTAAGAAAATCGGAAACATTTAATGAACAATATTTATGTACAGTTTTAACTTACAATCATTTGTTTGATAAATTATCCATAGCTATCGATAATGTCAACGAGTTTATGATAAGGAATCGATTTTTATACTGATATGACATGTTGGCCTAATTCGGATAAACCGGAATTTCGGATCACTGCAATTTGAAAAATTGAGTTTTTAGTGTATCTAATATACCACCATAAAATAAAAATCGCGAATGTAAATCACCGTACATTCACTGTGTAGTAGTTAACGCGAAACTTAAACGCGGAACCACAATTTATTAATTTAACATGAATTAGTTAATTCAAGATTAGATTATGAGAAGTCAAATGTCGCGAATGTCGCTCCACCATAGTCCATATTGTATATTCACTATGCATTAAATGTTCGCGAATATTAGAAGCCAAAAGTCGAGAACGTAAAATCGCTATAGGCCGTTTGACACCCGCAAAATATCATGGTTAGGCAATTCAAGCAATTCGTGGACAACGTTGACATGACATGAGCTTCTTGCCCAACCAATTAAAACCGGTTGCAAGATGCTGACGTCACAGTTATCCACAAATTACTTGCCTAACCACAAAATTGCGTGCGCCAGGCGGTTTTATGAACGAGTTAATCGCAAATACGAGAACCCAAAGTCGACATCCATCATACATTAACTATAGTTTCGTGACTCGCGAATATACGAATCCATATTGAAATTTGCAACAAAAACTCGCGAAAGTTGAAAATCTTTGTGCCATATGATCTCATAAAAGAGAAGATGTCCTTGAACCACCAAATGTGAATCGATGACATTTTAGTTTTTTAGCCATTAAATTTTCCATCTGCATTTTACTAAATATACAAGTGCTTTATGCTTTATGTTAAGTGTCTTTATATTAGCTTTACAGGTGAGTTTGTGAGCTGGAAATTGAACCTCCGTCTACAGTCGTTTATGAGAATATATTGTATAAACCAATGTACCAAACATCGCATGGTGTGAAAAGAGAACCGTATAAGTCCTTCAGATAAATCAAAAACCGCATTAAGTCCAATGTGAAAAAATATAATCGCATATATAAATAAATAAATAAATAAATGCAGAAATAAAAAATTAAATGGCTCAAAACTCGCGTAAATCAAATATCGATCAACAATATATTTATGCGATCAGCAATCGCATAAATTTAATTTCGCATAAATCAAAATTTCGCATAAATCGAAAATTGCAGAAATCAAAAATGGAATCGCTGAAAACACATTGAATTATTGAAATCACGAGATTATTAATTAGAAATGGCATAATAAGTGTTAATAATTCGCATAAATCGAATTTTGCATCAATCGAAACATGCAGAGTGGATTTCTTGTATTAGTGTATGTATATCTGCACGATATATGACAGCAGGCTATATAAAGGGTATGCTTTAAAAAAATCATGTTTAATGTTATATATTTGCATTATGTTTAACGGTATTTCTTATTAAATTAAAAAATTTCAAAATGACGGATTAACAAGAATTTCCTAAGAAAGTAGGTGATGACACATTTATTTAGGAATTATCTTGAAAACAAAGAAACTCAATCAAAATATATACAGAAAAATAAATTCTGTGGTTTTTTTAGTAATAAAAAAACAAAAACAAGAGTGAAGAATCAAGGTGAAGAAACAGGATGCCAAAAATTAGTTCCGTATCACAAATCACGCAGTTTTTTTAAAACAATAAAAATGGTGAAAATGACTATCTTTAAAAACAAAAACGAGAAAAGAAAATCCTAAATTACGATTTACTACGCACACCTATTCCTGAAGTGTTGGTGAAAAAAAAAGTTTATTGACGTTTACAAAATCTCACGGTGAACTTTGGTTTTAGGTTGGTGGGCGGTGTTCAGGTAAAATATCGTTAACATAAATGGAAATATTTTAACGTTGTTGTATTTTCTAACTAATCTAACGTGGTATCTACACTCGTAGCACTAAGTTAGGTTAGGTAAAAACAACAACAACATTAAAATATGCCATTTATGTCGACGATATTTTACTCAAACTCCGCCCACCAACCTAAAATCAAAGCTCACCAAAAAATTTTTATTGACGTTTAAAATATCTCACTAACAACTTATAGAAAACGAAAAACTTTTTTTTTTGTGTTTGAGGAAACACGAAAAAAAAAATTTTTTTAACGATAAAATTAATAACAAAAATGAAATGGCTATTTTAAGCCCATTTTTAAAAGGTAGCCATTACGCACCTGTGTAAATGTCAAACGCATGATTTTTCACACATCACTTTGGAAAATTGCTGTCTCATTCATTTCACCATATGTAACCAAATTTATCATAAAGTACAATTGTGAGAGTACAATTTTGTGTAATTCGGTTCACCGATTATAACAACAACAACAAAATGAAGCAATTATTCATTTTCGTCCGTGTCATCGTATGATAATCAAATACCTTGTTTACACGCACCTGTGATGTTTCCAAGAACAAATTTTTGATCGAAATATACGGTTTCCGAAATCTTCAATCTCTTGTGTTTTGTTTTGGTCCCGCCATAGTCTATCATTGTCCTTCATCGTTGTATGACGTCATGGTGAAAAGTGATTCCATTGTGCGAGAAGGGAGAACATAGTTAACATCCTAAATATATAGTTAAAAATAACTAGAGTTACTGTAAATTGGAAGTAAAATTATTTTTTTTTACAACTAATAAAAAAATTGTACATGAAGCGACTTTATACAAGGCTTCTTGTCACATGCTAAAGTTTTAGGTATGGCAACTCGAGCATGTGTTGAACAACTGTGACGTTTGTATCTTTTCCTCAACCAATGAAAACTGATCGGCAAGAAGCTGACGTCACAGTTGTTCACCTATTACTCCACATACTTAAATCACATGACTTGCCATACCAGAAATTGCGTGTCTGGAAACCATAAGGCCTCCTAGTACACGCAATTTTTGATGTAAACATTCGAGCAATTTGTGGGCAAATGTGATGATATCAGCTTCTTGCCAACTGATTTTCATTGATTGGTCGGTAAAGAAGCTTACCTCACAGTGAATCACAAAATTTTAAAATTGCCAAACCAAAAATTGCGAATGCCAGGAGGCTTTTAAATGTTTTCTATACAATTTAAAAACATTGAACAAGCATTAACTAGCTCAAAATATCAGACACTGTCGACTGGGAAGTCAAATGTTCAATACCATAAAAAATGGTAAATTTTAATATACAGGGTGTTCCTAAAAAGTGTAGTCAAATTTCATCCACAGATGCTACACATTAAAAGTTTATATAAACATAGATTTAAAAATGCATACTCAATTTGCATATCTACAGTGATTATAATACAATACGCTTATGCAATTGCACCCTGTATTATTTCATAAGGCAACATTTTCGGACTTATGTTTATATAAACGTTATACTCTGTTTTGATGCGTAGCATCTGTGGTTGAAACTTGGCTAGACTTTTTAACTTCTGAGCGTTTAACTTTTGAACATCCTGTATTACTTTATATAATAATTGTTTTCTGTAAATAATACGTCGTTTATATAGTAATAATTGATTTTACGATCACAAATATTATTACTATACTGTAGATGTTCAAATATAAACCGGATTTTGATGCAAAAAAATTGCGTAAAACTTGAAAATTTTGAAACTGGATATTTTCGAATATCCAGTTTCAAAATCTGAACAACTCTCACATATATTTATTTTATCCGTACTTCGTACTATGTGTAAATTGACAAATGTTTCTGAAACGAAGCTGAAGCAAAACTGATTTTTCGTCAAAAACTTGAGTTTTAAACGAATCAAAAACTTACAAACTACTCTACAATTTTTGTTTCTTTTTTTGGTATTTGTCGTTGAACTGCAGAATATTTCTGACATTGAACATTTATTTAAGAATTTTAGACCACATAGTTTCAGCCACAAAGTTCGAGCAAATGTGGTTTTCACGTCGATATTATGAGCTGGACAAACGTCGAAACTTACAAACTGACTTATCCATATTTTCAGGACTTCACGTTCAACTATGGTACATGTCCAAAATTGGACAATAATTTTAGAATTTCAGTTCATGCAACGAAACAGAGCTAGAGCAAAACAGGTCTTTCATATCGTCAAAAAAAAAACGGAGTTTTGAACAGGATGAAACTCACAAAACTGTTTGACATTTTCGTGTTATTGGTATTTGTCGTTGAACTACAGAATATTTCCGTCTTTGAACGTTTATTTTGGAATTTCAGGCGTCATAGTTTCTGCTACATAACTCGTGCAAAAATGGTCTTCTAAGGCTTCAATATTACGAGTTTGACAAACTTCTGTTCAAACTGTTTAAAACGTCTGACAAACTCACAAACTGTTTCACGTATCCGTGTTATAAGGCTTTGGCTTTCAACTACAACACATGTCCGATATTGAACATTCATTTCACAATTTTATGTCGCAAATTTTCTGAAAGCTAAAAAAAAACTGGTCTTTCGTAATGTAAAACACTCGTTTTCAACCGTTCAAAAACTTACAAACTATTGGATATTTTTGTGTTTTTAGTACGTATTGTTGAACAAAGATACATCTGTCGTTAGATATTTATTTTAGAATTTTAGACGTAGTTTCCGCTACAAAACTCGAAATATAGAGGTTATAATCCAAGCGAAAATAGTCCGAAATCATCGATTATGAAGTCCTCTCTTGTCGTCATTTTAATGCGAATTTTATTTTAAACAAGATATTCTTATTCTACTCGACGAGCTCTAAACGATGATACCCCACTCGCCTAGGTAAAAAGATATTTATTTTTTTTCGACCACCTTTAAACGTGCAAACTTAAATAATGCCAATAACATGTTTCAATACGATTTTCGATTTTGGGTAAATCCAATACATAAAATGTAAAAATTTCAAGTCGGCAGCTTTTTTAGTTTTCGAACTACAGTGCTTTAACACACAAACACGCCATTTCAGCAAAAGCGAAAACAATTCAGGAACTCTAAAAAAAAAGTGTATAAATTTTTAAAATATGAAAACTACTGTTTAATTTAAAATTCTATAATGACTATATTTGTCATAACAAAACTCGTTTTTTTTTAGTTACGAAAAAACAAAAATTGACGTTTATATTTAAAAATGAAAAACTTCTGTTTAATTTGAAATTTTATAACAACTAAATTTTTTTTTGTTTTAAAACAAAAAACACCTAACAAAGTCGCTTATTATAATTTTGAAACAAAATCGACATTTGTCACACAATGTACCCATCAAAAAATACATATAACGTATAATTACATACAAAACTGAGATTACTATCAAGCGCGCACCAAACTTTTGTTCAAAAAACAAAACTCGTAAAAAACTACAATTATATCTACAATAAAACTATCATATAAACCCATCATTAATAACAAAACACACTTGCATAAGTTAGCAGGAGGTGTCACACAAAAAAAACAACTAAAATCCGTTCTTTCAATAATAAACTACCTACTCATAATTAATCCCTGGCATTTTCAAAACTTAACCACAAAAAAACCCAAAAAAACAAAAACCATTTCCGCAACATCATCAAACAAAACGAATACGAGTGACAAAAGAAGTCATACCTTAACTTATTGCATGGGCACTTCCTATACACATTCGTGTTTGAATATGACTTTCACTCACACAAAATACACACTTTTCGTAAAAAAATAAAAGTGTAAAAAAAAAAACAACAAAATTTGTTGCGTGATTCGGCCACCGACCTGTTATGACATCACGACAAGTGATTGGAGGAAGGGAGATAATTGCTTTGCGTGTACTGAGACAGGTGAAAATCACCACAAAACGACTGTCGACTGAGTAGCTTGTCTGCAGTGCAAGGAATCGCCAAGAAGATGAAACAACTGGAAAAATGACATCTCCACGTGGATTCGTGTTTATTTGTGGGGTGAGTGCGTGTTTAAGTACCCACAATATTATATTTTTTTGTGTGTAATTGAAACGCTCATTTGGTTTGGTTGCAAGTCAAATGAGAGTGTTAAAAGAAAACAGTATTTGATAAAATTGGTGATTTTGTATGCTAATTGAAATCAATGTATACGTCAATCTAATAACTGTTAATTATTCAATGATTTTGTTTACAAGTCATAAGTGTGAATTAAACAAATTTATAGTATTTTTATTCTTATAAAGTTATTTGTGAAAATATCGGTATTTGTTAGGTTTTGTGTAGTTTCAAATGTGATTGTTAAATATCAGAGTTTGACTGTATGGCATCGGTGTAATGCAGTGAAGAACATCTAATAGTTTGATTTAAATGGGGTTGCTTTATGAATGTACAGTTACACAACTTTTTATACATATCAAACAGTGAAATATACATATATATATTTTTAAAAATAAATTATTTTAAAACAAATTGTTTTTATTAACGTAGTGAAAATTTATCATAAAATTATATTTTTAAAAAATAAGTTTCAAAAAAATACTGTAATTTCAACAAAAAATACAAAAAACAGAAATATTGATCACAACTTGTAGACTATGTTCAACATACTAAATGAGTATAATATCAAAGTTTATTCTTTTGTGTATTTGTAAATTTTTGAAAATGCAAAAAATATATATTTGAATTTTTAAATTATTTTTTGTTGTCGTTATGTTTTCATTTGTTATTTGTTTTGTTGTTATATTTGTTTATTTATTTGGACTTTCCTGTTAACGATGCTCCCAGCTACTACTTGGTGCTGGGTTTATTTTCCAGGTTAGGTTAGGAAAAAACATCAACGTACATAAACCATACTTTTATAAGTATGATTTATGTACGGTTTTGTTTTTTTCCCTAACCTAGCCTGGAAAATAAACCCAGCACCAAGTAAAAGCTGGGGGGCATCGTTAACAGAAAATTACCATTTATTTATTTATATTGTTTGTTTGTTATATACCTAAAGAATTCAAAAATTGCAACAATTTCATATTTATTTAGTTTATTTCCAGTAATGTAGCACTAAACGCAAAATAGTTTAATACTATACTGTGTAAATAAATGTGCGTATATGCGCATTTATATAGAGAAAATGACTGTATTTATGATATTATTTAAAAATATAAAAAAAAAATTAAGATTAAATTTTTTATCAAAATGAAATTAAATCCTTGAAAAAAAAATACAATAAGTTTATGTTTTCGTTTTGTTTTAGTTATTCAGAACTATAATCAAGACAGTATAGTCGAATATGAGTACATGTGATTGAAAATTATTGCATATATTTCAATCACATTACTGTACTTGTAATACAATATTTAGGAATAAAATTCGACTTGAAAGAAGTTTTTTATATCAAGACTCAATTCATGCGTTGAAAATTTCATATTTTAATGAATTTTTTTTAGTTAACTTTGGCTATACTCAAGATAGTAGAGTCTACTTATACAATATAATAGTATAATATATTGTAAGACATGCCACGTATAAGTCAACGCGTTATTAGTGCATTATTATACTTCTAACAGCATTTGAAAAGTTAAATACAATACATGATATACAATTTTGTTTTTAACCATATTTCAATTAATCTGTTAAAAATCAAAGCATTAATTTTAAAAGTCCGTACATGATTACCGCATTACTATACTTCTAAAAGTATTTTTAGGTACGATACTTCTTAAAATATTTTTTTACCAAAAAGCGTTAGAACTAAAGCATTAACACGAAAAAAAAACAATTATTAAGAAAACCAAAGCATTAATTTACATATTTTTTAAACCTTTTTTTTTCCAGTTTCTGTGCCTACGACTCCCATAATAGTACCAGTGGCTGAAATTATAATTTATAAACATCAGATTAAAAATTTGGCTTAACACAAAAAAATATCATTTTTTTTTTGGAATTTGCCAAAACTAGTTCATTAGCAACACATTGACAGCAGCTAGCAAGTCAAATTATTGACTTTTAACCAAAAAAACAGAAACCGTTAAAAAAAAAAAATAATCCCGACATCACCATGCTGACCTTCAACACGGAACTCGAAACTCGAAATCATCCTCATTGAAGTTATACCAGTATCGAATTGCCAGAGAACTTTGCAGACATTTCCACCTAGTCTATTTTTCCCTCCAAAACTAAAACAATGAACTGATTGCCACCAAACAAAAAGAACTAAAAACAAAAAATCATCAAGATGGTGGATTCTCCATATCGTCACATTCCCTACGACCAGCGAATGTCTCCTCATTACAGAGGCAAGACAGTGCAGAAGTTGGGTTTGTCTCACATTCTGCTGGGTGTCATCTCCGTCAGTTTGCAAGCTGCTTTGTTTGCCGTTCAGTCGCCAACTCGACATTCCGGTGCCGGATTTTGGGGAGGAGCTGTCTTTCTTATAACTGGTGTCGTTGGAGTCTACTCGAGCACGGATCCAAGAAGACGAGACATTGCAATCACTTTCTTGGTCTTGTCTTTGGCGTCCATGATTGCTACAACAGCTTCTTTGGTAATAGCTATTCACGGAGCCCTATCCCACAAACCTCGTCCAGGTAAAAAACCAAACCAAAAACTATACACATTGCAATGCACCCTAGTAGAAATTAATACCAAAGTAGAATGCATTCTTTTTAATATACAGGGTGATCCAGAATAACTGTTTTAGGGGTGATAGACATCTATTGGCTTATCACTATCCAATGGCATTCGAGCCCGCGAAATTTCAAAGTTCGCATTCTCCTATTGAATCCAAATTAAAGATTTAACCCTAGAACACGTCATTAATGACGAGCTTTTAGCTAGTTATATATCACTATAAAATTCTTTATTTATTTTTTTGATGGTGTTTTCGTTAACATTTTCACCTTATGTGATTCACTTTTTCACAATCGGATTTGCAATGATTTACGCTAAACGATTATGCGGTTTAAAATTGCACGTTATTTCCACCCATGGTGTTTTTGCAATCCCCATTTTGCAAGCTTAACGGAAACAACACAAAAAATAATGGATTTTGGTTGTTTGTTTTTTTTTTGGCTTTCAGTCATCAATAATATACATACAAAATCCCCCTCTCGTATAATCGAAATCCTAATTTGGTATTCTACTGTCATGTCGTTCTGTCATCACAAAACACTGATGTCTCGCCTAATGATGCTATTGATTCCTTAACATTTCACAAATCAACTGGCTACCTAATAATGAAACATTTCTTTTCGTTTGGAGGGAGTGTTTTTTTGTCTTTTAGTGAGTGATGATTATTGAAATTCACTATTGGGATATTATTATTTTTTTTTTCATATATGCAACAAAATAAATGAGATAAAAAATATTTAACCTTGCGATAAACTATCTAGCACTTATATCTTCAAAATGAGCTTCCGTAACGACCTCCATCTTTTCCCACTAGTGAACCAGATATCATCAATCTCAGTTTGGAACAATTACAAAGAAATGTTGGTAAAAATGCCAAACAGCAATGGATAGAAAAAAAAAAACAATCGATATTTTTGCCCTTTTCTCTTTTATTTCTAACAGTTTTTCCTCAATCCAGGAAGTTAGGCAAAAAGAACACAAAAAAAAATATATAATCATGCCAACCGATGAAATAGCCATTGAAATTTGTTAGCGGGGGATGAATCGAGAGTAAATGTGAAATTAACTGCGGACATGTTCGACCCTTATTATTTTATTTTATTTTTTAATGCAATTGAAATTCATGCTGAGAAGTAGGTTTTTATGTTACGAGCATTCTTTTTTATGGGTTAAAATTAAGATTACTAAATGTCAAATCAATCAGCTACCGAATGCTTCTAAATTCTTTAGATTGTTATGTGTTGTCGTGTTCTTATGTTGTGTGAAATGCATCGATTTTCACGAAATACCTAGTTAAAAAGTAAGATCCATTGATTTTTCTTTCCTCTAAAGTACGAAATAACCTGAAATAATAATCAATATGCTGCACCCGTATCACCTGTTAATGTATATTTTACGGCTAAATTTTTTTCGAGGCCTCCTGACACGATGTAGCAATTCGAGCAGTTGGTGGACAACTGTGACGTCAGCATCTTGTCAAACCAATGAAAACTGGTTGGAAAGAAGCTGACGTCTTCCAGTTTGCTAGACCAAAAAAATGTCGTGTGTCGAGCAGCCTTAAAACATGGTTATTTGGCAAAACACCTAAAGTGTGAGATTTATTGTTTTCCATGAAATACCTAGTTAATGTGTGAAATTATCATTATTTCACGAACTAAATAGGAATGGACAAATGCGTTATTTTCACGTAACACCTAGTTAAAGTGTGAAATCTAATGTTTTTTTATGAACGACTGTGGTGATGGCTTTTGGTCAGGAAATTCACCACGAACGTATTACGCACCTAGGAAAGGTGCGAAATACGTTGGAATGCGAAATATCTAAAATAATTAGTATACACTAACAGAAAATAAAAATAGAATAACATCGAGAATACGATATATACAGAGTATCCACAATAAAATTTAAACATTTTGCTCACGTGCAGTTAAAAGGAAAAAACCATAACCATAACTAAATATGGAAATGATAGTAAACATACTAGATTTTCATAAAATAAAACAAACAATATGACATCAGTACACTTCCACATGGGCGCCTGTGGTGGCGTGAAGAATTTCTAGGAGATAGTCTAACCATCGCCAACAAAGTCTACGGTCTAACTAAAATTATTTAGAAAAACAATCATGGTCTAACTCACGTCATGTGTTTTGCAAAATTCCCTCATGTCGAAAATTGTCGGAAACGTTTAAAATTTTCAAATTAAGAGTTAGAATGCTTCATATCACTATATAATAGTTACCCTAAATAACGCGCGAGACGTAACGCGATTCTATCGATGTAGCGTAACCCCCTCGATTTTTAACAGTAACCCACCGATTTTGCATAAGTTTGTGTTAGCGTTTCGATGCATGCTATCGATACCACATGAAATGTTTACATAACTATATTCTCCGTGGTTACCATTTCTACCACGGGGATTAAATTCTAGTTTAAAATGTTTTCATAGTTCGAAATGTTTCGAAACAATAATGAACGAAAAAACATGTTTTATGTACTCGTTCACTAACGATCACCTGTGCTTGGTCGCTCAAAGTCGCCATTTTAGAAATGACTGATTGCAGCGCCACCGTGGCTCTGATACGCACAACAAAATTCCCACATAAAAAACTTTATGAATTTCTGCTTCCGTTCCACCAAAAAATCACCTTCGTATAACTTAATATGAAAAATGATAGTTTCTAAATATTTAGATCTCATCGTTGAGAGATATTAGGGTAAAATATTTCACCCTGTATCGTGTGAAATATGACGCATATTATGTCAGAAAATACCTATTTGAATTGTAAAAATATTTAATATACTCACTACAGTACTTAACTTGTATACCGTTCTAAGTGTGATGCTCTACTATATAGGTAGGGGTTTAACATTGGTATATCGATTAGGTATTTCATACTAAGTACGACTTACTGTACAGCCAAAGTTGTTAGTTATTTAGTTTTTACCGTGTGCATCGACACCCTTTAGGTTTGTGATATAGCACACGAGAGTAGATTTCAGAAATATACTTACGATGATATGATGATGATGAACTGGAGTTTTATGAAGTAAGAGAGCGAACTCCAAGAAAATTTGAGCTCATCTGTGTCACACCCCAAACTGCGTCGTCATGAAACGAATGGGAGGCGAACCCGGGGTTCACGAAATAAATACGAGTAGTGATAAACTTTTTCAAGTGTGACGAGTACTCCACTGAATTTTAGCTAGCTACGTATTCGTATTTTTTCCCCATGACACATCCGAATTTACTCGAATACAACAACACACAATAACAGGAAAAAAAATGTAGAAAAAAAAACAACGATAACAGGAAAAAAATATAGACTGTTATAACTTATCAGTTACGACATTAGGAGAAAATAATACACTTTAGTTCATCATAATAATACATCAACAAATTTAGTTCATTGTCTGGTTTCTGAGTACCGTAGTTCAACTACTACTGAATTCAACTACTATGGGCAGTAGGTCAACTACTTGAACTACTAGATAAACTACTACTTTTACAGTGCTTACTTAATTAAGGTTGTTGTAACTACTTTATGTAAAATAATTACAACTACGTGGTTTAATTACTTTACATGGTAGTTAACTACATAGTTTAACCAATAATGTTGATAAATAACTACCGGTATTGTGAATTTACAGAAATTTGCAGAGCTGCTGTGGAGTGTTTTTTTTTTTGGTATGGCAGATCAAATACTTACACCAAGAAAGTGCAAAAATTGCAGACAGTTTGTTTGAAAAAATGGTTATTTTGTTTGTGCATTCCTCCATGCTATGTAAAGTTAAACCGCCAAAGTTGAAACAAATAATCATATAACTATTATAAAACATATATAGAATAATGTTAATTTTTTATACTAGCCACAGTGGAGAAGTAGTTGAGAAAAGTAGTTACAATTACTCAACTACTGTTAAAATAGTTAGAAAAATAATTACTTTTTACAAAATTGTAGTTAAAATTACTTTAGTAGTAGTTAGTAATCGCAGTTGAATTACTTTTAAAACTTCGGATTAATGTGCACCAAAAACATGAAAAATATGCATGCAAATATGCACTGAAAACCCTCGAAATATGCACTAAAAACACAAAAATATGCCCGAAAAGCATGAAATATGCATGCAAAATGTCACAAAACTGCTTAAAATATGCAGTAGACTATATGCAATTTGTTTTCTAGATGTCCTGCAAAAATACCAACATTCAAAGCATTTTACTTTTAGCATTTTATTCCCGTGTTGTAAAATTTAGAATTTTTGTTGCATAAAATTCCAAAAATGAATTAAAAAAAAGTTTTTTTCTTGTTATAGCCGGTGCGAGTCTGAGTTGCTATTTGCTTGTACTTGGTTATGGGATTATTTTGCAGGTTAGATTAGGAAAACAAAACAATATCTTACATTTGATACGTTTCTTTGCTTTTCTTAACTTAAACTGCAAAATAAACCCATACAAAATAAACCAAATCAAAAGCAAATATCAACATTAGACTTGCCCCAGCTATAACAAGAAAAGACCAAAAAAAAAAACAAACTTAGGTTGACAATAGAAATTTTATGAAAATAAATATTAAAATAAAAATTTTATGGAAATGAATGCTAAAGTATGCAAAAAATATGCAGTAATACCTGAAATATGCAAAAATATGCACTAACATCTGAAATATGCAAATTTTTGCACTAACATTTAAAAGATACAAAATAAAATTTAAGCATTGTATTTGTGCAACAATGAGTAACATCTTCACTAATTTTGAGGAACCTGCCTATAAACAAATAAAACATGCAACTTCATACAAATCCGAGGTCTACTCATCACTGACTATGGGATATAATAAACGATATTTATCCAGTAATTTGAATATTATCACCAGTTTGTAATTAAAACAAAGTATCAAAGGGCATTCATTATTACGCTTAATAATATACTGGTAGTTATGATGATAAAAACGAAATCAGAAATCAAAACCATTATTAGTGGTTAACCTTCTAAACATCATTAAACACACTTTACTGTATGAAATGACATCAATGATTTAAGATAAGTTATAAGTTGTATAAAACAAATACGTTAAAATGCTTTTTTAGGCATATTCTTTATATAGACTATTTATTTATTTATTTATTTATTTATTTTCAACTTTTCAGTCACCACGAGTACGAATATCGAAAATGCAATTTCAATAAAATAAAACAGGATAACAGACAATTAACTCAAGCTATACAATGGTGTAATAAACAACTACTGTTATATACTGTATGTACATACATAATGCAAAACAAAATCCATTTTTGACTTTTACACAATTCGATGTATGCGAATTAAAACTTATGCAATCTCTTGAGTAATTTCGATATTTAATTCATGAGTGTTATTGAGTAATTCCATTTTTTTATTTCTGTAGGTTTCAATTCATGCAAATTTTGATTTATGCGAATTTAGATTTATGCAAATTTAGATTTATGCGAATTTAAATTTATGCGATCGTTGAGTCATTTGATATTAGATTTATGCGAATTTTGAGTAAGTCCGTTTTTGATTTTTGGAATTTTTTATTTATTTATTTATTTATATATGTACTTTTTTTTTTACATTAGAGTTATGCGGTTTTGATTCAGGCGAATGACTTATGCGGTTTTTTGGTACATTGGACTATACAGTATACTCTCATAAATGCCTGTTGATGGCAGTATACGTGTAATTCCCAGCCCACTCACTCACAAACTGACGAGTAAAGCTAATATAAAGAGCATAAACAAGTATACTGTACTGCAGTGATTAGGTGCAGGTCATAGATTTTGTACTAAAAAAGTATAGAATCCAGGCATTGAGTAAAAAGTAAAGCTCGGTTTTGGCAATGCAATAGTTATATTAAGTAAGAACACACCGAACTCTAACATATGTCGTGCTAAAATAATGAATATCATGGCGTGATATTTTCTCTCGCACGCGACATTCCACCTGGGTACGAGGCTACATTTAGTGAAGAGTAAATGTCACACCAATTTACGTTTGAAAAAATAAAAATTGTGAAGTAAAAGATGAAATTTAATGAAATAATTTAATGCCAAGATAAAAATCTAGTAAACCTGCTTCTGCTAATCCCTTAATATTAACAACGTCATCAGTTAATACTAAACAACAAAAAAACACAACAAACATGTTTTCAACAACAAAAATTTTTCCGAAAATTCCATTTTACTTTATAAGCTACAAAAGGATTAAAGTATTTTTGTGTTCAAAACCAAATCCGGTTTTAAAATTTGAACATCTATTTTAAATATTACACGTTTTTGGAATTACAATTGAAGGCCGTGGTGTAAAAGGGTGTTAAGTAACATTTTTTTACAATTTCGAGAAAATCGCGTTTAAAGATCTGAACCTCTGCATTGATGTCTATGGTGGTACTTTCACACTTGATGAAGCTAATTATCTTGGCACATATTGTTGTTTTGTTCAAAATTATGCGTTATGGTAGAATTGCAATCTAACACATTCAAAAATTCATTTTTTGACAGAAATGTTACTTAACACTCTTTTTATTACACCAATAGCAATTGTACAAATTGGAAAAATCCCAAACAAAAGCCGACTTGGTTGGTTATTTTTGGGTCGTCGTTCTTGAATATAAAACGTCATCATTACCATCAATGCATATTTTTCAACGCGCAGTGTGGACACATAATCGAAAGCGATTTGCATTGAAAATACCAATCATCGTCTCGTGTCAGTTTTTTTTCAAAGGATCGTTTCTTCCGATAATTATTATCCCTACTTCGTAATTAGGCCTAAATTCAACAAACCTTTGTAGGGAGTTTCAAGGTGTTGTTTCCTCCGGTGGAATGTACAAATCGCAGACGAAAAACATAAATCTGATATTATATATTAAATATATAAATATATATTTATTTTATATGGACTTTGCGTGCCAGCAAAATGTGAATGTTACACGTTTATTACACATTTGACTGTTCGACCTTTATACCGATAAAAGGGTTACGATTTCTTTTTCAAATCGCGTGTTAATAAATAAATACGCACTTTCGAATAAAATAAATAAAGGTCCAACTCTAGTACGTATATAGGTATTATTAATGTATGTTATTAAACATGTAAAACTACAAAAAAAATTACATGATCATGATAAATGATTTCATTTACACGGAATTAATTTTGTAACGTCCCAAATATAAATCTAAAAACAACACTGAAAAAAAAAGAGTCTTCTTTGATTTCCGAAATGAATCAAAATCAAAGTCGACTTTGATAATGACAATAATTTTTGCGGATAAAATAAAAATTATGTATAAATGACACCAATCATTAATTGTAATATAATGGGTATCAATTTCCACACGTGTTCCTGGCTACTGAAAACATTCATTTTATTATTACAAAAAAACAATTGGACATCAACTTCCGTGTAGAATTCTAATTGTGATGAGATGAGATTGATGGTTTTTATATTAGCTTCACTTGTGAGTTTGTGAGTGAGCGAGCTGGGAATTGAACGTATACTGCCATCTAATCGTTTATGAGATCGTACTGTATAGTCCAATGAACCAAAATCGCATTAAAAAAAATTTAAATAAATTTTAATTCGCATAAATCGAAACAAGTAAAAATCTAAATATTGATTCTTTGCATTATGTATGTACATACAGTACAATTGTATCTGTCAGTATATAAAGAGTGTGCTTAAAAAAGTATTTTTAATGTACCTGTTCTATTGACTGGTGTCTTAAGATTTATTCTTTAAAAGAAGTTAATTGAGTTTTTAAATCTAATTATATGAAATAAGCATAGTGGTGTACGTCACAAAGTGACAACAAGATATTTGTACTTTATACAACAATCTAAGATAAGCCTAAGCTTTTGATGTTTTCGTTTATAGATGCAAATGGGTTTCATTAGAAAAACCTCTTGGAACCACTTTCAAGTCCTCGATAGGAAATGCCAATTGGTGATGTTTTCTCGATAAACAATTATTGGTTACTGATGCAAAATAGCTTATCGTCGTATCAACTATTGGTACCTGGAACGTGGTAAAGATTGAAGATAAAAAAGTTTAAGACGTTAGCCAAAAGCTAATATCATCGATGTTCTGAAAGAACTTTCAAAAGACAAAAGTACTATTCAATCGTCAAAATGTGATGTTCACTAAAAGTTAATTTCATAAATCGTTTCATAAATTAAGTAATCTGAGTAAAGATTATAACCGGGTATGAATTATAAAGCCATTAGCCTATCGACGTTCTAAATGGAACTTCCAGAAGACAACAAAAAATATCATCCAGTCAACGAAAAGTAATGTTTTCTATTATAGACTGATTGTTTGTTTAATGAATTGTCTCTTGAATTTGGAATTCACCATTGAAACGTCAATGATGTAAGTTTAATGTAATATGTAATTGTAATCTTTGCTACGTTCCAAATACTTGAATCATATAACTCATATGCGAGAACCGCATAAATCGAAAACCGCATAAGTTCGACGTAACAAAAAATCGCACAAATAGAATCGAAAATTTGAAGGAATCAAAAAAAGAACTACTCAAAATTCGCATGAATCGAATATCGCATTACTCAACAGTCGCATTAATTAAAATTCGCATAAATTAAAATTTGAATAAATTAAACTTCGCATAAATTGAAAACTGCAGAAATGGGAAATGCATTTTTAGTCGAAAACATACATTTTTTTCGAAACAATGCATTTTGGCGAAAAATCTAACTCAAAACTCGCATAAATCGAACATCGAATTTCTCAAAGATCGCAATAAATCTACATTCGCATAAAACGAAACTATTCACAACGGCGTATTGTCAAAAAACCATTTTTTAATGTAGGCCTACATTTTTAACTTGTCATTGTCTTTTGATTTCTGACGTCATATTTGAAAGTTCCATTTGAACTTCACTGTATAGGCTAATAATTTGGCTAATAACTCAATATTGTTCTCGTTTCAAAGCTGGCGTCAACGTTGTCTACGAATCGTTCAACTTGCCACACCAAAAATTGTGTGTGTCAGGAGGGTTTTTTGTGAGTTTGGGTAATTCGAAGTTTCCAGATGTGATTGTATCATCAAAATCTATCTTTGATTATAACTGATTTTTTGTTTCATGAGTAAACAACAACGCATGCATCTTTTCTCGACCTTCAAATCATCGAAATGACGAGTTACGGGCCCCTGGTATTACTAATAGTAGTAACGAAACCCATCAATGTTAATGAATGAATAAAATTTTATGGCCACTGTGCGGAGATAATAAAAATTCAGGTTCACTACCTGCAATTTAAAAGTATCGACAATGTAATAAAAATTCCTAAACAAATTGAATACAAAAATCTTCAAATTTCAAAATAAAAATTCCTTATATGCGATTTCAGATGATATGCGACTAAATTGACCAAAATTATCTTCACAACAAAATTAAATTTACTAAAAACATTTTCGATATTATGCGATACGGGCAGCGGTTGCACAAGGAAGTGAACGCTGAAGTTTTGACACCATGAAAATTTCCATATATGCGAAATTTCTATTCGACAGGTATGCTTACAATGTAACCCTCGCATAAATCGAGCCTCTCGAGTATTAAAATACATTAAAAAATATGCAGATTTACTAAGTACAACTTTTTATATGATATACTTGTATATAATAATTCAACGATAAAACTATTATTATAATTTACAATTTTTATATACAAGTATATCATCTCTTAATATAATTTAAAATTATTTTATAGCGTCATCAAACAAAAGCAACGCCATATAAAACTGTATACTGTATTTGAATCACCCTGTATAAAGAATCAGATTTGTCAAATACAAAATTGACGTTTTTCAAGGCAATACTTTTAATTTAATATAACTGTTACCGGCAATGTATAGAATTCAAGCATTTTATAGAATACGTATGAAATGCTCGAATCTTTTGGCAAAATATGAAATTAGCAAAATAGTTCGTTACGCAAAAGTTTAAAGAGTTATGTTTAAATATAGGTAGGTTATTTAGGTTAATTAAAATTTGGGCTCAATCCTCTTTATATTAACTTCACTTGTGAGAGTAAGTTGCCAGTTTCAACATACAAAAACAAAACGACTCGATAGATTTTTTCTATGGATTCGTCTTAGTCTATCGCGAGTGACACTGTTTATATGACGTCAATGATAAATCAATACTACATGCCTTATATCCATCATTCTTTAGACCCTCCTACATGCTAAATGGCTTGATGGATTTTGATAGATAAGGTGTCCATGGATCCGTCTTAGTCTCACGAGTGTTACTGCCTATATACTGTTAATTTTTACAAGTTTTTACAAGTTCTAAGAGAAATACCAGCACGTGACCACTAATTTCCACATTTTTTGATACTGAAAGTACAAATTAAAAGTATGTTTATAATAATACGTATAAAACAAAAAGTATAATTTTCACACACACAATCAATGGACTAAAAAAGAGTTTGTCTAAAAAAACACTATCGGCAAAATGTACAACTCTTCATCATCACGACTAAATTGCCAAATTATACGCTTACACCCAATCGCCAACCGATTAATTTTATTTTATTTTATTTTATTATTTTTATTTTTTTGGCATTACATATATGAAACGTTTTAGGACCAATGCCAAAATATAATAAAACCAAAAAAAACTCCTCATCTGCACATTATATACACTTCTATTGTCAACATTTAACGATTAGCGATTACAAAGTCGTGACATTTAGATTCAATCATCTGTCTCTATACAAGCCAAAAAAAAAATATATAGATAATAACAACAAAAGAAAAAGATTGATCCACAAAACTCCAGAAAAGTTGATGTAATTTATTTATATATATATATATTTACTTTCTAGTGTAATAATAATGAAACGTAATCGGAGTTTTCACAAGTATCACGGAATAGGGCGATTAACGTAATTATATACAATATATATAGTTGGATTTAATTTTTTTTTTCGGAAAATGAATTAGCCAAATTTATTTTTTGTACAGCTGTTAGTATAATAATGAGCTAACTACCGTACATTATCCGTCTTATTTTATTTACTATGACTCTTGCAATATATATATAACTTCGCGTTCATAACGATGCATTCTATTCTAACCCATAAAATGTGCCATCGTGAATTATGGATCGCCGTACCGAAGTTTGTTTAATGCAGTTCGAGGAATCTGCGATGAATATAATACAGGGTGTTGTACATACATAAATTATTTTTCCCATTTCGTTTCTTATGACACAACAAGATTTCAAAAAAAAACTTTTTGCGTTTTTGATGACCACTTTTACAACCTCGTAATTACTGAAACGGAACGCGTGAAAATGTTCGGCTGAAATGAATTGGTTTTATACTCTCAACAATGAATTGCTGCTCACGTGATGAAATAATATTCTATAGGGGTAATAAAGAATTTATGTTTGAGTACAATAATGTGTAGTGGCTTGAAATGGCTTAAAATGCAGGAAACACTTTTCGAGGAAAAACTGACCATTTGTGTGACAAAATCTCAGAATTGACTGGACATTGATACGTTTAAATTTGATACAATAAAATGTTTCACGACCCAGCTATGTTCAAAATTTCAGCTCCGTAGATCTTCGGGAACCTACCACAAAAAAAGAGCTCAAAAAATATTCAACCTCAATGTAAGAAGTTAAATAATGAAAACAATAAATTTGAAATTCCCTACCCGAAAATATATGATAAATTAAGATGAAAAAATATCCTACCTTGGACCAACTGACCGGGTAGCTTGAAGATGAAAAATAAATACTGACGTATCGCCTCCTTTTTTGTAAAAAAAAACTTTTACCTAAAGGCTTGTTCACGGTAAAAAATACAAAACAAAAGATATAAACAGAAAGACTAAACAAAAAAGACGAAAACCAACAATAAATTTTATCTCATCCTGATCACAGACCTACCAACTATTCCTGCCCCTCTCTTCTAACTCGCGCCAGCACGCACTCACTAACAAAACCACATCATATTCATACAACAAAAAAGAACAATACCCACCAACTAAGGAAAAAAACACCTATTAAACCTCAAACCAAAAACTAAACGAAAAAAAAAATAAAAACAGAAAAACTCCAAAAACAAACATATAAACACAAATACGAACATACCAAAAAAACCCAAAAAACATTTATCCATATTTCACTTTCTTCCAAACAGATTTTCCCCACATCTCCTCAAATTTCCATCCTTCATTTAAATTGAAATTCGAGAAACTGCCAATCGCTAAGCCTTCTCTGATTTTTCTCGCAATCCATCTCCTTTCCCTTTCAATCACCTTAACCAACTCCAGATTCACCCTATGCTTTAAGTCCAATGCACACAAGCTGCATTCGCCCGATTCAAATTTCTGACCGCATAACCACGTTGCTATATGCGATCCTTCACACATTGTCCAGTCTCACCCACATATGTCGTACTACTTGTTGTACCCGTGTGCCTGATTTTGACTCGATATACCATGCAAACATATTGAGCTTTCTCCTGAGAAGTTGCTAATAATTACACGAATTAGCACGAACGCCACCCATAAATACAAACATGCGTGGGAAAAACAACTTTCACAGATAGTGAACATATTGTATGAAACCGATTCATTCTACTAATCTCTTTTATTTAACTTGCACTGAAGTTGAAATGGTTCAACATCTTTGAGCTCTTTTTTTGGTAGGTTTCCGATAACCCACAGAGCTGAAATTTTAAACGTAGGCTGGGGTCGTGGAACATTTTGTTGTATCAAAAATTTAGCCAGATCAATATCCAGTCAATTCTAAGTCACAGGAAGGGTCCGTTTTTCCTCGAAGAGTGTTTGCTGACAATATACCTACATTTTAGTCCATTTCAAGCCACCATACATTTTTGTACACAAAAAAGCTTTTTTTCTTATATATACAGTACTTCACTACCTACTTATAGTGTTCTACCTCATTACGTGAGCAGTCATTCATTGTTGAGAGTATAAAACCGATCTATCCAAATAAACACTTAACACATTTCAACCAAAAAATATATTTCAACGCCGTTAGGTTCTGTAAATGATGAGGTTTGGATAAAAAAATTATCCAAAACGTAGTTTTATTTTTCAATTACTTGTTTGTTTTTGTGTCGTTGTAAAACGAAATGGGAAAAGTATTTACGGATACGCTCTGTATACGTATATACTTATATATACATTACATATGTAAATTTTACTTATAGGTGATGATTGGACAGCTCAATTGATTCTCCTGGCCAGTTTGACAGTGCTTGGTATTTCCGAATTTCTAGTCTGCATTTGTTCCATCCAAGTTGTATGCAAGGGATTATTTCATTGCTGCGTTGCCGTACAGGTAATACATTTTCATTCATACTTAAAACATCTATCTTTAACCCTTTATCGCCAATTCAATCGTCAAATTTGAATTTGAATTAATATATATTTTTTGGCATTCTTCTTAAAAACCGAGAAGCTGCTTATGGCGCTACTTGCTCGAACAGATTATGGGCCGAGGTTAGTGAAACCAAACACGTATTAAATATATGATTAAAGAAATTAATAAACCAGTAATTATCTTTTTTGACTATTTGTTTATAACCATGGCATATTATACTTTAGTATAATATGCTCAACTTAAAAGATTTAACAATGACAATACCATAGTATAGTGGAATTTTTCAATATAGTTTAAACTAATCAAACCTCGGCCTCCGAATCAATAACCAAAGTACAAGCAGGTAACGCCACGAGCGACTTCTCAATTAAAATACCATTTTCTTTTTAAATTTAACATATTTTAAACATTTTTTTTTAAAACTAAGATGTTTTAACATATTTTTAACAATTTTATTTTTAATTTTAAAAAAATTTCTATAGCAAGCCATTGAAAATGAAACATCATCGCAACCAGCAGTGATTAGTTTATCTGAAAAACGAATGTCGCCTGTTCCTGATTGATTTTATTTGATGCTCTTTTTTTTTTATCTATACAGTATTTAATAAACAAACAAAAAAAAAGAAACTATGTAACCCTAAATTTTTTTGCACGTGCTCAATAAAGAATTCTTACGTACAGTCTTACACGGAACAATTCTCTTAATCACACAACACCATTTGTCAATGTTCTCCGAACACAGTCTCGTGGCACCATCTGTAGTAGTACAATTGCAACTTTGAAATTGCTTTGCATAAAAAAATTTAAAAAATACGGAGTAATAAATAAATAAATGAAAGTAACGATACAGGTTTACAACCTATTCCCATGGTCATTTTCACTTGAATCGCCTTAAGCAAGAACAGTATGATTAACATTTCAGCGTAACCGTTACAAGGGCGTGTCCAGAAATGGGCGAGGTTGTGAACAAAAAATAAATAAAATACAATTTGTAAAACCAAACGAGTTCAAGCAACAAATGGCTATTGATATTTTTTGAAGAAAAAAAAATCCAAGGGCTTGATCTATTTAAATTTTTTGTATCGGTATACCAATAGTCCACTGCAACGTGTACACTGTACATGATAGCCTTTGAAAACATAGATCACGAAAAACGAGTTGGTAACCTTGTCATAAGGGTGGTGTGAACTGTCAACTGCCTATTTATTAACTTAACAACTAGTATATTAATTCAACTAATGTATATATAGTGTTCATATATAAAGTTGAAGTATGGTAAACATTTCTATGCATGTAGTACACAAATATACTGTCCGAACGACTCGTGTTTTCACACAGTGGGCTTTCAAAAATCCGTGAAAATTTTTGAACTCCAATAAAACATTGGTATTATGCGAGTTCAGTAACAAATTCACTTATTCCCGAATATCATCCATAAATTATTGATCCAATAATACAAATATTTCTCGATTTAAGTGAGCATTACGCTCTGCGGAAATCCTCGCATAATATCATAAAATCAGATACTAAAATCGAAAAACAAGTTGAAAGGTCGTTCAACCACTTTTGCATCACCTCAAATCGCATACAAGCGAAAATGTTTTTAACGACATTCTTTGGTGAATTTCAGATAAAATTTAGAGGTCGCTAGAAGAGTTGGAAAACATTGGTTTGACTCATTTTACCAACATTAGGCCTACTTTTTTTTTATCACAATGGAACAAATTCAGAGCGTGCCCTGTTCATTTTTTCAAAACTATATATAACTCGCATAATACCCGAGGAATTCCATATACATCCATCTGTTAATTTCATTCATGTTGGTGGCACCCATTACTCTTAATGGTTCAAGGTCTCAAATTTAACGGCACACCCTAATAAACCCATTCACGCATTCGCTGCAAATAAAATAAAACCAAACAAGTAAGTTATTTTTTAGGTACGGTACACTTATTATATATCGCAACTTTTTTTTATACTCTTTATATATAGCTTCACTTGACTGAATAATGAGTTGAGTTGTGATTTTCCACATACAAAAAACAAGAACCCTCGATGGAATTTTGATGAACGAGGTGTCAATGAATCCGTCTTAGTCTCACGAGTGTCACTGGCCATATGCTGTTAATTAAAAAAAACTAATATGGCAAACGCTATATGCCAGTAATATAAAGAGTATGCTTAAAAAGCATTTTCAATGTACAGTACTTGTTTTTTAAACCAGTTCTTCATGAAATCACAACTCACACTAATATAAAACGGATAATGAAAACAAAAACAAATTTCAAACAATTGACTACATTTATTTTATAAACACAATCAATAAATACTGTACAAATCGTGCAGAATGAACAACGAACATGAACAAAAAATAAATAAATGACTAGAGATTTTAGTAATATCCACCAGCAAGACGATATCCGCCATCGTAAGTAGCTAATCCGCCATTAGCGTATAGACCATTGCCATATCCCAATCCGGTGCTATAACCCAATCCGGTGCTGTATCCCAATCCAGAGCCGTATCCCAATCCAGCGCTGTATCCCACACCAACGGGAACTGCAGCTACAGGAGCCGAATAAGCGACAGGAGCCGAATAGACAGCACGATGATGAACCACGGGCGCCGCAGCGTAACTCACAGGTGCTGCTGCGTAATGGACAGGTGCTGCGGCGTAAGTGACAGGAGCAGCGGCCACTCTGTAGGACACTGGAACGGACACCCTGTAGGACGTGGGAGCCGAAGACACCACAGTCGGAGAAGAGACGGCCGTAGCTGATCCTGATGACGACACAGGTGCTTCGGCGTAACTCGAAATAGCTGGAACAGCATAAGAAGAGACCGAGGGTACGGAGTATACGCCACGACTGTATCTTCCAGCGTGGGCACAAGTGGCCAAAAGAGCGACGAAAATTACTACCGAATTCTATGCAAAAATGATTAATGATTACAATCAAGTAAATTAAATTAAATTAATTTAAAACAATAAAATTGAAATTTTGAAAGGCCTAGTGTAAAAGAGTGTTAAGTTAGAATTTCGAGTAAAACGCGTTTAAAAATCTGAACTTGCCCTTGGGTTATTTCAAATTTCTTGCACTAATATCTTTGCACATATTGTTTTGCTCAAAATTGTGCTTCAAGAAGTGGAATTGCACCTTACACGTTCGAAAATTTTTTTAGGACAATTTCGACAAAAAAAAAGTTACTTAACACCCTTTTTACACCAGGCCTCTTCAATATTATAAAAATGATTTTTTGTTTAAAACGTACGGACCATGGTGGTTTTGGATGTGTTGTTGAGAGAATGGTGTTATACAATGTTGATTCGATTGGTACTGATCACAAGTTGATGTGGTGGGTGTGAGGTGATAGAAGTGTTTATATAGCAAATCGGTGTTCGAATTTTCGCCTTGAACCTTTTCCGATGCTGATTACATAATCGTTACCTAATTTTTAATTTTATTCCACTTTTCGGTGGTAGTTGTTTGTCACATTTCTGCCCAACTTGTTTTTCCAAAGTTGGGTCATTTTTATCGATCATCGAAAACTTCACCCAAACGACCCTGGTCAGCAGATGTCGAACGAGTTGTTATGAACTCGATTATGAAATAACGTATTAAATAACTTTTTACCAAATAATTCAATGACGTTTTAGTAGTTTCATTTCACAATTTTTCACTAATAATATAAATTTTCAGAAAAAAACGATCACTAGACTAATGATCAAATTGAAGAGCTTTTATTTCCAAAACGTCTTATCTCCATTTTAATCATTTTTTTTTTTGGAGATGAGGGGCTCTAACAATTTATCTGTAAATCGCTGATTCCAAATATGTTATTTTCAAGACTAAAAAATCTTATTGTTTCCTACTGAAAAGCACTCTCAAAAACCACGTTCATGGTCGAATGGATTAAAAAAAAAATCTGTTTCCTGAAAAATTGTGTTTTTGGATTTAAGACGTTTTGGAAATAAGCTCTTCAATTAACGATTCTGATAACATTACGTTAGCTTTTTACGTTGATATATAATAATTGTATTATGTATTCCATATTTTAACTAGAAACAAGAAGTCCTTTAAATTATGTAATAGTCACGTTCTAAAAAAAAAATATTCGAATTTCGCATATATCGAAATTCTTATGAAGTGTAACAATAGTAGCAAACAATACCTCCACAATCCATACTATAGCAATAGATACCCATATTTTTCGTGTTATCCAAAAATCTGCCTCATTAGAGCCCCTAAAATAAGTACTGTACATTAAAAATGATTTTTAAGAATACCCTTTATATATATAATTTCGCTTTATGCAAATTTAGATTTATGCGATCTTTAAGTAATGGAATATTTGATTGAAACGAGTTGTAAAGTATTGTAGTTATATTTTAGATTCTGCAAAATGCGATTTGCGATTATGCGATTATGCGATTTTTTAATGCAGTATATTTTCATAAACGTCTGTAGATGGCAGTATACGTTCAATTTTCAGCTCACTCACAAGCTCACTCACTTACAAGTGAAGCTAATATAAAGCGTATAAAAACGATTCATTTACATGTTCCATACAGTGAATTACTATTTGTGTATATTTTGTACAAAAATACAAAATGCACGAGATTGATAACCAATGTGACTCGTGCAGTTTATCAAGGTTGCTTTTTTTTCACAAAACGCAGAAATGAAAGGTTTTTCTTGAAATAACCTTGAAACACTGCACGAACTTTATTGGCGATCTGATTATTTGGTTTTCTAAACTAATTTTACTAAGTACATAACACATATTATAAATTAAAAGTGGTTATTGTGATTAACAATTTCGTAATGACGAAAATCCATTCGCATGTCGAACAAAACTACGACAGCGAAACTGTCTACGAAGAAATACACTCTTCAATGTCACCCTGTAATTTTCTTTTTTTTACACACAATAAAGAGACAATAAAACTGTTTTTAAACGACCATTATCAAGTCGATATTTCGTCATATATTTTATTTAACGTCTATTTTGATACTCTTTATAAGTATAAGCTTCACTTATTAGTGAGTGAGTTTGTGAGCTGAGAATTGAACTATATTGTCTTCTACAGTCGTTTATAAGCATATACTGTATAGTTCAATGTACCAAAAAACGTATAAAACAAAGAGAAGCGCATAACTCTTTCGCATAAATAAAAAACCGCATATGTTCTTCGCATAAATAAAAAACCGCATTAGACCGCCAATGTAAACAAAAGTTGCATACTGTATATATATAAATAAATAAATCGAAAATTGCAGAAATGGAATTATTCAAAACTCGCGTAAATCAAATATCAAGCGTAAATCAATAGCTTGATTTGGTACCACAGGTTAAAAGAACTTTACCCCAAAATTGAATACTGAATTAATTAAACATTTCATAAATTTCAATTCGCATAAATCAAAACAAACATATAAAAAATGAGTTTTTTTGCACGTTATGTACGTACAAACAGTATATATCTTTATATTACAATAGGGTACACATTTATTCTACGTCTCAATTAGACATAATAAAGAATGAATAAATAATAAATAAATATTCATGTAACGTTTAGTTATACCATGTAAGATATCTATGCAAGAAATTCCTTCGCTTACACAATGGAGTGGTAACCATTTATTAGAAGACCTAATGGAATTGATTACCACACACACTTGACATCAACAAATGAGAAGAGAATGGAAAATAACTGTTAAATAATCGAGTGACAACAGAGCCCAAAACAGACTTCATTACTTCACAACTAGATATTTGGTCTCCTTCCAAGAGAGGTAAAAACACTCGAGTTTTCACCTTAACATTCTATTCTCGTTTCTCCACGTGCACGTTTTTAAATCAAGTTCATTCGACACCACCTTGTTTCATTTCACTACATTATTACAGCGATTAAAAAAAAACTGTTAAAAATTTTTAAAAAAAAAACACGAAAAACTGTTACATTACGAAACAAGTACGTGGGAGATCCAAAAACCATCTTTTATGGTGTCGTCTTAAAAGTTTCGACTGAAACAGTAATGAAGTCAGACTTGGGAGACATTTGTCAATTGCGATACTAGAACGAGTTTTTGTTTTCGAAATCTAGTTTTATTATACAAAATTGTGTTAGTTGTTGTAATTATTTCTGTATACTTTTTTTATATGTTGCCAATAAACCAAATTTTTATATGTTACCAATGTTCCAAATCAGAACAATACAAGTTATACAGTCTGTTATAGTATATGTTACAGGCAATGTGTATAATCCAGGCATTGTACACAATGCCTAGGCAATGTATACATTGACTGTCTGTATCATGTATATATAGCACAATACTTGTATGCAGTGCTCTTTTTCAGCGTATACAACATACGTGTACGACTATACTTTAATTTTAAATTCTATCCATATTTTTAGCGATTTTATTGATATTTTATTTTTCGTACCACCTAACTTTTTTTCCTAAAAAAAGCACTGTTTGCATCTATGTCACCGGCAATGTATAGAGTCTAAGTATTTTATAGAATGCCAAGCCATGTTTAGGCAATGTATGAAATGAGCATTGGAATACCTGTAGTTATATTAAGCAAGAATTTAAGTATGGTTTAAAACTGGAAATTTAACTAGCCTGAACTAACTTAAACAGTTGTATACAAAGTGATATTTCATACTTTTGCCAAGAAACCAGGCATTCTACAAAATACCTGGACTTTATACATTGTCGATAATATATAGTGTATATGTTTGTGTGTATATATAGTACAAGTAGATCTCACTAATCCGTAATTCACTAGTCTGGCAGCAGCTTGAGTGGTTCGAGACAACTGAAATCTATAATAATTTACAGTGAATAATTTGGTTCATAATTTTTAAATTTACAATAAATATTTTTGGTTCATAATTGTTAAATTTACAGATAGTTTTGCCATTATTTTCCCAAAGTTCATTAGTTCGGAAAATCCGCTAATTCGGCCACTTAATGGTTTCAAGCTTTCCGGATTAGTGATACCCAATCTGTATAGGTAAGTTAAAACAGTCGTATATATTACAGTATAAAGTGAATTAATATAGTCGTGTATATTATAGTTGTGTATATTATTATATACACAGAAATCGTGTTCAATGTATGTTATATATATATATATATATACACACGAACATTTCCATTTTGAAACAACAAAACAATGCTATCTCGGCATCTTACGTTGTGTTGGCCATTTGTGTAAGACGACGACGACGTTTACTTATTTACCATACAATCTGTTTAATTTTTTCGAGGACTTCTGATTCACACCCAAAACCCATGGTCAAAAAAAGACAATTCCGGGAGGAAATAGGATATTATTCTCATTGAAATTAAAAACTGTCTCATTAACTTTTATAATGAAACAGGTGAAGAAAAACAAAACAAAAAACAATCAACACTATATTGAGAAAAAAAACCGTGGTTTTTACAAGATTAAAAGACATTTTCGTATATACTGTATATGCTTCGATATAAAATGTACAAAAAAATTGTCCTTATCGAGTGGTTTGATTTGACCGTGTTAGCAAAATTCAACCTCGTTTGACTACGACAGCGTGCGCGGTTTACTGGTTTGCTAGTAAAGGTCATCACTGCCCAATTAAACGCAGCGGCAAGGTGATCGCAATGGGCGACAACATGTCATACAATTGCAAAATCTCAACATTTTTCAAGGAGATTTCATTCGTATATAAGAGCTCCCCGCTTTCCATTCGATACCACATCAACTGACCACTCAGTCCACTACCAAGCTCTAGCTTACCAAATCAACCAAAACTCCAAATCAACATGGTAGAGTGATAATAGTACAAGAATCTCAATCGACTCAACGTGAACGGATATACTGTATACAGACTAATAATTTATTATTCTTATTTTGCAGTTCGCTTTCGTAGTGATCGCTCTTTTGGCCGCTTGTGCCAACGCCGGTGTTGTGGGCCCAGTAGCCCACCATGGCAGCTACGGCATTGCCAACACTGCCTCCGTTGCTGAAGCTAGGTAACTATACAACAGCTAGATCACACTGTAGACTAGAGCTTATTCAATAATATAATATACAAGTGTGTGTGCTTGTAT